>BHFT01002896.1:0-30579 GCA_004320025.1 Laticauda laticaudata
ACTGAGTTTTGAGACACACTTCCTTATTCAATTCAATGGGCCATCCAACATGGCTTCGGTTCTGCTCACAATATTTATGACGGTTGCAGTGTCCCAGCGTCTTGTGATCCCCTTTTGTGACCTTCTGACAAGCAAAAGTCAACAGGGGAAGCCAAGTTCACCCCACAACCATGTGTCTAACTGAAGTCCAATTTCATTGAGGGCTGCATCAGGATTGAGTTTGACCTCTAGGGGGGCGTGGCCAGCTCGATGTCACTCATGTTGGGGGAACTTGTGGCGGCTGCTAAGGCAGGACTTCTCAGGCCTTCCCTCACTCTCATAATTCTTTCTTCTCCTCTTTCCTTATTTTTCCTTGCTTGCTCTCTTCCCATCTTTTTCTTTCCCTTTCTCCTTTCCTGTCTCTTCTTCCATGCTCAAATGCAAAATGGGAAACATTTCTCCTTTTGTTTTCTTTTTAGTTTGTTTTGATAGCCCTCTGACAGCTAAAATGGAGGTCAGGAGGGCCGCTTGTGGACCTCCGGGGCCCCATTTTTGGCCTGGACTGCCACCTGCAGCCCTTTGACAGTGAAAACTGAGCTCGTGTGGCCATCCCGTGCTCCATTTTTGCTGGCAGAGGCACCACATGCTTATCCTTTGTTGTTTCCAAGGTTACCCTGTGGGCCAGATACAAACACCCCATGGGCCACTTCCGGCAAGGTGAGCCTGCGTGCCAGATATAAACACCCCTGGGCCGGATGTGGCCCATAGGCTTTGAGTGTGACACCCTCACTGCAGGGATTGGCTGAACAACTGTGGCAAGAAAGTTAGCAATAGTACTTAGACTTATAAACCACTTTACAATGCTCTACAGCCCCCTCTAAGCAGTTTACAGAGTCAGCCTATTGCCCCTAACAATCTGGGCCCTCATTTTACCCACCTTAGAAGGATGGTGGGATTTGAACTGCCAAATTCCAGGTAGCTGGCTGTCAGCAATAGTAGTTTGCAGTACTGCACTCTAACCACTTTGCCACCAAAGTTCATAAAACCGGGCAGAATTCACTTGACAAATGTTCTTGCTTAGGAACAGAAATTTTGGACTCAATTGTGGTCACAAGTCAAGGGCTGACTTTCCCCCTTAGCTTTAAATTGTTGATTTCTGGCTGTTGTGCCTTGTGTGATATCTCTTCCTCCCATCCACTCAGGCTCCCCCTCAAAAAAGTCTCTTTCTCTCCTTTTCTTTTTTGTTACAGCCTTAATGTGGATTAGAAATAGCTACCCAAAAGGATTTACAGAGGGGCCTCTCTTTTAAAGCCTATTCCGCGATTAGAAATGCGTCCATGAACTGAGCTTGTGTGTACTTGTGTGTGTGTTTTATTAGTCCTACAACCCCCCACTTCACCCACAACCCCGCCACTCAGCTCGGGGCTGATGGGAAAGTGAGAGCCAAATGTGATTAATTCCTGGTAGCCATAAGAGGCTTTCTCTTAAATCCTCACCGTAGTTCGGGTCCTAGGAAGCTTAGTGATGCTTTGCTTTAGTAAGAGCTGGAAAAGAGAAAAGATAGCATTGTGGACAAGGAAGGGGTTTGACATCTGATTAGACAGGAGCCCCAGCTTATACTAACAGTGTAAATATATTACTAGCGTTCTCCTACTGGGCACCCTCTGAGTATATAGCTGATATAGATTTTTGTCTATGCCATTAGGGAATACTGAGAGTAGAAGGACTGTTATTTGTCAGAAATGGTGTAAGGTCTCCCGCTTGGGCGAGGGGTTGGACTAGATGACCTACAAGGTCCCTTCCAACTCTGATTATCTGTATCTGTAAAGGTCCAGTATATCTCCACATTAATATTTCCAGGAAATCTGTAATGCCTGCCTCCTGCAGCTGGAGCATCAAAAAGACGACAGGTAGTCATTGACTTAACAACCATTTGTTTAGAACAGTGATGGTTAACCTTTCTGTCTTCGTGTACGGTGCGCATGCATGCCAGCACCCATAAGCCAGTGCACACGGGCCCCCCATGCCCCCTACACATGCACACCCCTCATACACCGCTCATCTCTGCACATGTGTCTGCAAGCCACCGACACACCACACTACTGGGCATGTACATGCGACCCTCCCATGCACACCACATGACTGCACATCTTGTGCAACCCCCCACTCACGACACGCATTCCTGCACATGCACATCTGCATATGCTCCGCCCCCACACGTGCAGTTGCTACCCAACGATCAGCTGGCGGACAGACGGTGCACACACCTGTGCAGTGGACCTGCTCTGGGGCAATGGTTCACATGCTGGCAGTGATGGCTCTGCGTGCCATTTCCTGCGTGTGTGCCATAGGTTCGCCATCACAGGTTTAGAACAATGAACAATAAATAAACAATAAACCAATGGAACGATTTACCTCCAGAATTTTGTGGGTGCTCCCAACACTGGAGGTTTTTAAAAAAGAGATTGAACAACCATTTCTAGGGTCTCCTGCTTGAGCAGAGGTTGGACTAAAAGACCTCCAAGGTCCCTTCCATTTCTGTTTGTTTTGCCCTATTGGTTGCTGCCTCTAGCAGCTGAATCAGCAACCTGAGAGCTCTGAGGGGAAGAGGGAATGGAACTGTCAGAGAGACAGAGGCGGAGCCCGGGCCGTCTGTCAGCCCTCAGATGGAGAGTCAACAGCCACCAGGTCTGGAGGTGGTTGATGAGGAAGAGGAGAAACAGCTGGGTCCAGTGCCTGAAGTGAGGATGCACAGAAGGCAGAGGAGAGGAGAGCAGTGGAGATCTGTGGGCTGATCCTTGGGAAGGAAGAGCCAGTGTTGCTAGCGAAGCAACTACCCTATCTCTGGGGATAAAAGGCAGGGGCGGAGCTGAATAGATATGGCAGACAACTATTCATCTCCCGGCCGGCCGGTCTTGTTAGCTTGCAATGAGAGAGAAACTTTTTGCCTGGGTTGCCAGCGCTCCTAATAAAGGAATCTTTTGAATTCGCATCAGAGGGTTTGTTGTGTTTGGGGAACTGGGTCAGAACACTGTTATTCTGTAGCTAGAAGTTGCAACAGCACTGAAAAATAGTGATTTATGACAGATCTTCACATTTACGACCTTTGCAACATATCCCCACGGTCACGTGATCCAAATTTAGGTGCTTGACCACTGGCATGTACTTAGGACAGTTGCGGTGTCCCATTGTCATGTGATCACTATTGGTAACTTTGCCAGCTGGTTTCCCGCAAACAAAATCAATGGGGAAAGCCAGATTTGTTTAACGACTGCACAATTTTCTTAACAACTGCAACAATTTATTTACGGTTGTGGCAGAAATGGTAGCAAGATGAGGTGTAACTCACTTAACCGCTGCCTGAGTTAGCAACAGAAATTTTGGGGTTCAGTTGCTGTTGTAAGTTGAGGATTACCTATCTAGCCACTTTTACCTCCTGGAGTCTCTAGATCTCAGTTTTGGTGCTCAATTTTGGATGCCAGAATCCAGTTTACCACTTTGTGAAGAACAATTCTAGTTGCATCCAAAAAGATGTAGAAGTGAGATTTCATTTTAAAGAGGCCCTTAGTTCCCTTACTCAGTGACTTTTTTTAGACTGTTCTGGCTTCACAGAATTATTTTAATGGTTCTATCTCTTATTTTTATTTTATTTTTATTTATTTATATTCTGCCTTTTTTATAAACAACTCGTACTCCCTCCTCCTGTTTTCCTCACAGCCACCACCCTGTGAGGTGAGTTGGGCTGAGAGAGAATTATTGGCCTAAAGACAACCCAGATAGCTTTCATCTCTAAGGCAGGACTAGAATTCAGTCTCCTAGTCATTGGCTCAAGGTCACCAAGCCAGTTCCTTGCCTAAGGCAGGGCTAGAACTCATAGTCTTCTGGTGATTGGCCCAAGTTACTCAACTTACTTTCATTGCCTTGGGTGGGACTAGAACTCACAGTCTCCTGCTGATTAGCCCAAGGTCACCAAGCCAGTTCCATGCCTAAAGCGGAACTCGAACTCACCATGTCCTGGTGATTGGCCCAAGTTTCTCAACTGACTTTCATTGCCTCAGGCGGAACTAGAACTCACAATCTCCCAGTTTCTAGCCTGGTGCCTTAACAGTTGATCAAACTGTCTCTATCTCAAGAGAGACTGCTTATTTTTTAGATTGCATTGTAGATTTGTTTTTTTTTTGATCATGAAGGCTAGAATCCCAACTGCCTAATAGTTTCCTCCAGGCTCCCAACTGAATTCCTGGAGGTGCAGGAAGCCTCCCGGCAACAGGGAGATGTCCTAGAACAAAGATAAGTTTTGGGAGAAGGATAGATAACACATTCCCATAATCTTTAAATACATCTTCCATTGCTATTCTGGTTACCTGTGGTATATCTTACTTTGGGGCTGGGGGGAGGGGGCTCTTGCACCAGATGGGGGCATGTTTCATCCTAAAAATGATGGTATTCAATTATCCCGGCAGGACCAAAGCTGCTGTCACACTGAAGCGCCACAGGTAGCCTTGTTTCGGACGGACCTTTCCGGCATTTGACCCTTTTGCAGGTAAGCCAAGGGTGCTATATTTTGCTGTGGATGTAGTAAGAGTGAGCAGCTGGCAGAGCATTGATGATTGGGCCAGGATGTAAAAGCTGATGTAAAATCAGTGAATGTGATCGCTGCACCTGATTGCTCATTGTAAAAACAAAGCATTGGGCAAGGCAGAAGAACATGTTTGAAATTGGGATGGACCCATGCTGATCATTTAGCAGAGCTGAGCTGGTACCTTGTGAGTAAATGCCAGCCATGTTCAGGGTTGAATAATGCCTCTTCCAAAGGAGTTTGGCCAACTCTCTCTTTTCTTTTCTTTTCTTTTCTTTTCTTTTCTTTTCTTTTCTTTTCTTTTCTTTTCTTTTCTTTTCTTTTCCTTTCCTCTCCTCTCCTCTCCTCTCTCCTCTCCCTTCCCTTCCCCTCCCCTCCTCTCTCTCTTTCTCTCTCTCCCTCTTCCTCCCTCCCTGTCTCCTTCCCTCCCTCCTTCTTTCCCTCCCTCCCCCTCCCTCTCTCCACCTCTTTCTTTCCTTTCTCTCTGTCTTTCTTTTTCTTTCTTTTTCTTGTTTCCTCCTTCCCTTTTGTTCTTCCCCTCCTCCCTCCCTTCTTTCTCTCACTCCAGTGGAATATCGGAAACGCATAAATCTGGGTTTGAAACAATGAGTTCAGTCGCCGTGTTAACACCTGAGAGCTTTGCTGAGCACCGCAGCGGTCTGAGGGATGAAGAATCACGAGGTGAGAGGGTCTTGCCGGTGGAAGATGTGGCACAGAAATAACATTCTCACAGCCAATGAGAGGCAAAACCAGTCATAAGTCACTTTTTTCCAGTGCCCCTGTAACTTTGTAAGTTGAGGATTACCTCCTACACTATTTAATTGAAGTCCACTCAAAGGAACCGTTGTCTTTATACATTTCTCATTCTATTATTTTGATATTGGTTTCTTGTGGTCTCTGCTCCAAGCAGGTGGTGTCCCAGAAGATGAGGCCTACATCCCAACTTACTTGGAAGCTTTCCCACCGCTCCCGGAAAAGGGGGCTCCGGGGGAAAGATCCAGTGAGTTCACAGGAGTATGGAACAAAATCCGGCCTATCAAATCTTCGGTCATCACCCAGGTGAGTATGCAGAGGAGGTGGGTGCAGCGTGCGGCCTGGTGTGATCTCTCACAGAAAAGGAGTGTATGGGTTGGAAGCAACCTTTGCCAATCTGGTTTCCTCCCAAGTGAGTAGACTTCCATGGCCAGAATTCCTCAGGCAGCATAACTGTGGCTAAGAATTCTGGGAGTTGGTTCACGTACCTGAAGGGCATCCAAGCTGCATCAGGTTGGTCCAGAACAGTAGGAGTCAGTGGGGCATATCCTGGGGGTAATGAAGCCATTTGCAATGGCTTGTTGAGAATCAAGGATCCAGTTTGGGCCTGAACTTGCTGGGATGCTTGTATAAAACACAACAGACTTTGTTTTTAATCAATAAAGAAGAATATTTGCAGCTCGCATTTGAAATGAGGAATCCTTGGTGCTCCATGAGCTTGGTTGTTTTCTTGCAGACATTTCCTGAAGCAAACTAAGTAATATCATCAAGGCTAATGCAGTGCAGTGTTCGGAACCAGCACTGATGATGTTACCTAGTTTGGGTCATGGAACACCTGCAAGAAAACAACCAAGTTCAGAGAGCACCAAGGATCCCACAGTTCTCCTTGTCCTCGTCCTCCTTGTCCTTGTCCTTCTCCTCCCAAACCTTACTCCCTTCTCGTATTGAAGATGCTACCTAATTTGGGTAATGAAACCTCTGCAAGAAAACAGTAAGCTCAGAGAGCACCAAGAATCCCACAGTCTTCCTCCCTCCCTTTCTCCTCCTGCTCCTCCACCCCACACACTGTACACCCTTCTCACACTGAAGGTGTTACCTAGTTTAGATAATGAAATGTCTGCAAGAAAACAACAAAGTTTAAAAAGCACCAAGGATTCCCCAGAGTCTGTTTTTTGTAGGGATGTGTCGGTTTAATGGCACTGTTGGAGACTGGGAAGACAGATAATTGGGTCAAACCATTTAAGAGCCACTGGCCTGGAAAATTAATCATAAGACAGGAAAATGAAAATACAGAATTACAATATTCCCCTTCCACCCCCAATCCCTGGTTTAAAATCTCTAGATTGAATTCCGCTTAGAAAGAGATACATAAATTGCGGGGCAAGGGCTTTTTTGCATCTTGCTGTGATAACCAGGGAATTAGTCTGGAGAAAACTTTCTCAAACTCAACAACTTTTTAAGATGGGTGGACACCAACTCTGGTGCCCCTCCCTCCTACCCCCCCAACCCCCGGCAAATAGGATGGTATCCTGGATCAATTCTTTTGGTAGGAAGGGAATTGGGAGGTCCTCTAGTCCAATCCCCTGCTCAAGCAGGAGACTATAGGCATGATGGCGAATCTATGGCATGCAGAGGTGGCACGCAGAGCCCTCTCAGTGGGTACACTATCACCAGCACCGTCACCAGCTGTTCTTCAGGTTTCTGGTGGTTTCTGGTGCACACATGTGCACCGGCCAGCTGATCTTTGCGAGCGCTGAAGTGCTGGAAAATAACCTGAAAACAGGCTGTTTTCCAGGCTATTTCCAGGCCATTTTTCAGGCTGTTTTGGGGTTGTTTTAAGGCCATTTTTGGCCCCAAAATGCCCTGAAAACAGCCAAGAATACAACTCAAAAAATGACCTGAAAACAGCCTGAAAACGGCCCCAAAACAGGCCATTTTTCAGACTGTTTTTAGGCCAAAAACATCCCAAAAATGGCTCAAAAAATGGCCTAAAAACTGGCACTCACATGCATGCATGTTTGGGCACTCAGTGCCAAAAAGGTTCACCATCACTGCTCTATAGCATTCCAGACAAGTGGCTGTCCAGTCTCTTCTTGA
The DNA here is from genome assembly GCA_004320025.1 of Laticauda laticaudata. Lineage (NCBI taxonomy): Eukaryota > Metazoa > Chordata > Lepidosauria > Squamata > Elapidae > Laticauda > Laticauda laticaudata. The sequence goes on from BHFT01002896.1 coordinate 7,409, forward strand.
AAGCCTCCAGTGATGGTGTACCCACAACTTCTAGAAGCAAGCCATTCCACTGGTTGGTTCTTCTCACCGTTTGGAGATTTCTCCTGAGTTCTGGGTTGGTTTTCTCCTTGCTTAGTTTCCACCTGTTGCTTCTTTCTAATCCTGCCTTCAGCTTCTTCAGAGGATGGGTTGACCCCCCCCTCCTTGTGGCATCCGATTAGGGTTTCCTTTCGGACCCAGTAAGGTCCATCTGGAAATGTAGTGATCCAACCACTGTGCCCGGTTCTTCTTGGCAGGTGTTTCATGTCCCTCTGGAAGAGCGACGCTACAAGGACAACAGCCAGTTTGGAGAAGGTGATGAGGCCAAAGTCTGCGTGGACATTATGCAGAAGACGGGGGCTCATATTGAGCTTTCCTTGGCCAAGGACCAGGGCCTGTCCATCATGGTGACTGGCAAACTGGACTCTGTGATGAAAGCACGGAAGGAAATTGTCGCTCGGCTTCAGACCCAGGTGACATGTCAACCTTTTTTCACAGGGCCATTGCAGAGATGGTCCTCCATGTCCTTCTCCCAATCCAGCACTTAAAATATTTACAATTTGTGCAAAAAAAATCGGTTTCACATGTGGTGAACTTGCAATGCTGCAAAAAAATATTGGAGACTGATTCAAACATGAATAGAACAAATGGTGGGAGAGTATATTCCATTGAAACCGGAATTTTTTCTTTTTGGAATAATATCAGAAAAATTTAAAAAGGAAATAATATATCCAAGGTACATATATTGATGGTGGCTAGAATAATATATGCATAATACGCTAGAATAATATATGCACAATATTGGAAAAATGAAATTATACCTCCAGAAATGGAAATAATAAGAAAAATTATGGCATGTGCAGAATGTGATAGGTTAACTTTAGAAATAAAAGACAAAGGAGAGTCTAAATATTGTAAAACATGGAATAAATTTTATAAATGGTTATATAATAGAAGACAAGGTCAGAATACTAGTAGTTATAATTAGATTAAAAATGATGAAGTAAAATTATTTATATATAGCAAGGATAAGTTGGATGTGTTGTATTCGCATAATTAAAATTAAAAATAAATTTTAAAAAAAACATTACAGTTAACCTTATGTAAGGGTTTCCAGGGTGACACACTGATTTTGTAGCTGGCCTTCAAAAACTGGCACAGCAAGTTGGATCTGTTGTAGAAGGTTGCCCTTCAGCAGAGTCTTGCCATTGGCCAATCGACCCAGTTCTGCCGGAGCACCTATGAACAGTCTGGGGCCTACAGATGTTGACCTCTAGTTCTCCTCAGGCTAGGCAGCATTCTGTAGTCTTATGACATCTGCAAGGGATGTTGTGGCCTTCCGACAGCCAAATTAGATAAGGAGGCAACATGGGAGTTGGAGCAATCTGAGAGCTCTGAGGGGGAAGAGGGAGTGGAGCTGTCAGGGATAGAGACAGAGGTGGAGCCTGGGCCATCCATCAGCCCTCAGATGGCCACTGTGAAGTAGCAGAAGATGGCTTCAGCCAGGTTGTCTTCAGAGTTGACAGCTTCACCTTATATAAATTCCTGCTCTTCCTCTGTTTTTCTAGAGAGTCTGCCCCCTCAAATGCTTCAATCCCTCTCCACAATTGCCTCCTTTCCATAGGCTTCAGCTACTGTCACAATCCCCAAAGAACACCATCGCTTTGTGATCGGCAAGAATGGCGAGAAACTGCAGGAGCTCGAGCTAAAGACGGCCACCAAGATCAACATCCCGCGACCCGAGGATCCCAGCAGCCAGATCAAGATCACGGGCACCAAAGAAGGCATTGAGAAAGCACGTCATGAGATCTTGCTCATCTCAGCAGAGCAGGTGAGCAGCTGGGCACCTCTCCTTCTCTCCGAAGGCACAGGGTGGAGACACAGAAGTTCACAGGAGATAATTTTGAATGTCTTCTTCAATTGATGCTGCAACGTCTTGATTCTAAAACGATAAGCCGGCACTCCCAGAGACAAGTGGCATGGATTGTGCTCTTAATTTCACCGTAGAGTTAACCAAATGCAACTTTAATGAGTACTTGTGTCTATTTTTTCCCCTAAAAGGTGAGGAAGTATTATTATGCGTTATTTTCTTCTTGATTTCAGAAGAGCTGCTGTTGCTATCATTTTTTTTTTCACAGCAGGCTTGCAGTGAAAATAGCAATAGCACTTAGATTTATATATCTCTTCACAATGCAGCCCTCTTTAAGCGGTTTACAGAGTCAGCATCTTGCCCCCCAACAATCTGGGTCCTTATTTTACCCACCTCGGAAGGCCAAGTCAACCTTGAGTCTGGTGAGATTCAAACTGCCAAATTGCAGGCAGCTGGCAGGCAGCAGAAATAGCCTGCAGTACTGCACTCTAACCACTGTGCCACCGACTCTTACATAAATCAATTTTTACAGGCAGTCTTCGGTTAATGAGTGCACCTGAGCCCAAAATTTCTTTGCTTAAGTCAAACTCACTAAATTGCCCTGAGATGGTAGTTAAGGAAGCCATACCACATTTTATGACCTTTCTTGCCACAGTTCTTAGGAGAATCACTGCAGTTGATAAGTCAGTAACACAGGCTGATAAGTGGCTTCCCTGTTGACTTTGTTTCCCTTCTCAGAGCCAGAGTGGCTGGGATTGTGTTGGAGAGAAGAGTGGCAGGGGGAGGAGTCAAATGGGGAATTAGTTTAGAATCTCAACATAGTCAACAAGACGACAAAATCCAATCTCCTTTGAATCCTGTCAAACCTTACCTAGTTTACTCAGGTGCAGACTGTTAGTCTGAGATGATTCCTATGCTTGTCAGAAGGTCCCAAAAGGGGATTATGTGATCTTGGGTCACTGCAACCGTCCTAAATAAGAGTCAGTTGCCAAGCATCTCAAATTTTGATCCCAGGGATGCCACAATGATTATCAGTATGAAAAATGGTTGTGTCGCTTTTTTTCAGTGTTGCTGTAACTTCAAAGAGTCACTAAATGGATGGTTGTAAATCAAGGACTACTTACACAGTCATTCATGGCCCTAGAAAATTGAAGGTTATTACGATCATCTCCTTTGTGATTGTTTGAGAAGGGAAGGAAGGTGTTATGTCTCCATTGGAGTCTGAATCTGAGAGGAAAGATGAACACTGACAGAAAGTGGGAAAGAGGCTGTGGAGGAAACTGGGGAAGGTCAAAGTCAGGCTGGGTAGAGCAGGGAAGAGGTAGAACAAGGGAGAGGGGGTTCAGGCCTACCTCCTCCTCATACTAGGGTGTGCACGGAAGAACACAGAAGAGAGCAACATGGGTTGCTTATGAGGAAGGTAATGACTCCAATTCCCTTCACAAAGCATACCTGGGGATGGAGTTTAAAGGAGAGGAAGTTGGGAAGGGCATTTGTTGGGAGCAAAGGCTGAATTCATCTAGTGTTGAGAGTTTTAGCCTGCATTCCTGGCATTCCTCCTGATTGTTTAAATTATTGCTGTGCTTCTGTGTGCTTATCTTGCCTTGTTAGGATTATAGGACTCATTATCTTGCCCTGCTGGAGTGATTAATTGCAGTCATTCTGCTTACAGTGTTTGGACTGGAATATCTGCATCCAGAGGCTGTTGCAGGTTGATGGGAGAGCTTTTCTCCAGGCCAGAGAGTAAATGGGACGTTTGGGACAAAACTGGAGCAAATAAAGGGACTCATACTTGTTCTCTGGCTATATTGCCTTCATGCCACGCCCCAGGTCACCACAAAAGGCCTACTGTAATAGCTTTGCATGTGTGCAAAAAATGAACCAGAGTTCCAAGGTAAAACTCGGAGCCCATTTGGTCCAGTAGTTTAGGCACCAGGATAGAGAAATTGGGAGACCATGGGTTCAAGTCCCGCTTTAGCCAAGAAAACTAGCTGGGTGACCTTTGGCTGGTCATTCTCTCGCAGCCCAACACATGTCACACAGTTGTTAGGAAAAGAAGAGGAAAGTATGTTGGGTATGTTCTCCATCTTGAATTACAGGTAGCCCTTGACTTAAAACAGTTCATTTAGTGACCATTCGAAGTTATAACAGCATGGAAAACAAGTGGCTTATGACCATTTTTCACACTGGTGACTGTAGCAGCATCCCTATGGTCAGGTCATTTGCATTCAACTGCTTGATAATTGTTCCTATTTATGAATGGGGTGCTGGGATTAGGTGACCCTCTTTTGCGACCTTCTGACAGGCCGAATCAATGGGAAAGCCAGATTCATTTAATAACCAGGTTATTAATTTAACAACTGCATTCACTTTATATCTGTGGCAAGAAAGGTCGTAACGTGGGACAAAACTCCCTTAATAAATGTTTCACATAATCTCTGCGCTCAGCTATGGTCAAGAGTTGAGGACCACCTGTATTTATAAAAATAATAAAGGCGGGATACAAATAAATAAATAAATAAAGAGCTTCAGTTGCATCACATAGAACAGAAGGAAGCATGTCCCCAAAGAGTTTTTTTTCAAGAGGCAACTGGACTTCCATGTTTTTCTTTGAAGATGTTTCACTTTTCATCGAAGAAGCTTCTTCAGCTCTACCTATGTTCATCTCTAGTTCGGCTGAAGCTTCTCTGCGGTTTTCCTTTTAGGACAAACGAGCAGTGGAGCGCTTGAACCTGGAGAAGGTCTTCCACCCATTCATCACTGGGGCTTTCAACAAAATAGTCCAGGAGATCATGCAGGAGACAGGGGCACGCATCAACATCCCTCCGCCCAGCGTCAGCAAGGATGAGATCATCATTACTGGAGAGAAGGAACCTGTCTCCCAGGCTCTTCTGCGTATCCGCAAGATCTACGAGGACAAGGTAGTGTTTGAGAGATCTCTTGGGGCTCGTCTACACTGTTGGAGTATCTGTCACCATATTTCTTATTCCGCTCTGGCAGCAATTTTCTTCTCTATCTCCTCAGTTCCCATTTCTTCTCAGAGCCAGAGTGGCTGGGATTGTGTGGGGAGACATTGGCAGAGCAAGGGGGAGGAGTTAAATGGGAAATTAGTGTAGAACAGGGGTATCAAACACAAGGTCTGTGGGCCAGATCTGACTCGTGATGTAGTTGGATCTGCCCCCACGGCCATCCTGGAAAATGTAAGGAGCCAGCCCTCTTCGCTTTGGCCAGGTCCATCCAATGCAAAGAGGAAACATTAGGCCAGTATGGTTTTGGCCCGGTGTACCCAATGCAAGGGGGAAACTCGGTAAGGGTAGATATTTCTCTGATCACAATGAAAATATGTCTGCTGAAAGAAGACTGCATGGGCAACAGGAAGGTCATCCGGTCAATCAGCTCCATTCAGTTCCCCAACTCCACCCCGCAAGGGATTATGTGGTCATTGAAAGAAGGCAAAATTCGATGTCTTGTATTCTGGGGTGACAAAGAACTTTTTCCATGTGGCTTCTATTAGATAGTTCTGTCATATCCTCTTTAAGCTGTCTTTTTCAGGTAAATATTTCCAGATGCTTTAATATTCCACGGCCTTGCCACACTTTACATAACACCATCTGTGGTTTTGCTGAGCAGAGTTTTGGATGTCTGAATAGAAAAATGGCTAATAATCCTAGGACAAATTTGGGGGAAGGGAGGACTTGGGTGAAGGATATGACATTTGCAAAAGCCTTTGGGCCTAACACTTCCTTTGAAGCTGCATTTTTTTCTACAACATTTTGGTCACCAAGAACTGTAAAACTATGACAGTGACATGGAAATGGTAAGAGGGGCATGGGGGGGGTTGTTGAAATTTCTGCTCCTTTTCTTCTCAGTTTGGAGTTTTAAAAGATATTGTTATAATATACTTGCTCATATGCTTTACAATTTACAGAGATTTGTTTAATGGCCGTTCTAAATTATTACAACAGCATTGAAAATAATCACTATTTGTGATGTTCCCAACTGGCTTCCAACAAGAAAAGTCAATGAGGGAAGCCAGATTTGCTTAATGACTATATGATTCACTTAACAACTGCACTGATTCGCTTAGCAATTGTGGCAAAAAAGGTTATAAAATTGGGTGTGACTCAGTTAATCACTTTGCTTACCAATGAGAAAAAAATCAGGTCCCAATCGTAGTTATTAGTCAAGGACTATCTGTAAGGGGAAAATTTGAGTGCCCACTCAGGAGAGGCTTAGATGTAATCAGGAGTGGTATTCAGCCAGTTTGGATCAGTTCTTGCGTCCGGGCAGGGAAGATTTTGACTGGTTCAGAGAGCTGGTAGGGAAAATTTTGACTGACTCTGCACCCCTGCTTCTGCTCTTACCTCTCACCTCACCTACATTCTGTTATTTCTTAGATTAGCTGATTCGCATGGCAAAGCGGATTGGCGTGCCTCAGCTGAGCTAAGAAACAGCCTCAGCTGAGCTAAGAAACAGCTGATGGTCGATGTCCCTGTTATCAGTGTGTGTGTGAATTGCACGTTTGGAATGCATGGCAATGTAAGAAACAGCTGATAGTGCTGCTGATACCTGTGTGTGCACAAATTGCACATTTGCCACATCCAGCAATGTAAGAAACAGCTGATGGTTGATGTTCTTGTTATCTGCATGTGTGTGAATTGCACATGTGGTAGGCCTGCAATGCAAGAAACAGCTGATGATGTTGCTGCTATCTGTGCATGTGCGAATCACGCATTTGGTGCGCCCCAGGGAAGGTAAGAAACAGCTGATGGTTGCTGTCCGATTTGTGTGCACACAAAGCAAAGAGCAGGAGGCAGAAATGTTTAGCCAAGTCTTCTTATTTTGTCAGCCCAAAGGTGGGGGGGGGGGAAGGCATATACATGGGCAATCACCCTGTCTATATAGCATTGGTCATGTGACTGGGTGGACATGACCAACTCGTCATCACTCACAGCAAGGTGCTATCAAGTTAGTCACTCCCACCAAGCCATACCCATAGAACCGGTGGTAAATTTTGAATCCCACCACTGAATGTGATGGCTTACCCATCAATGGGAAACTCAATCAAACAACCACGATTTGTTTCTGCAGAAACCACAGTCTTTCCATTCTTAGGAGTCATCAATCCTCACATTTTTGCTGCCTGCTGTTAGTTGAACAAAAATTTGGCAGTTTGCTAGGCAGGCAGTTTCAGAGTAATGATTATTTTAGTTACCTAAGTGATTCTTGGTAGAGAAAATGAGAAAAAAACACTTACAAAAGGAGGAGAAAGAATAGAGGGATTTTGAGGTAGATAAGCATTTCATGCTGACCTTCCTTCTTGCTATGAGAAGAAATGGGAATATTTCTCACATAGGCCATAACTCTCTTTCAACCAGAATATAGCACCTGGTTTTGCAACTTGTGTAACGTGTATGTGTGTGTTTAAACTTTCCAATGTTGTTCAAGCCATAAGTCTGATATTTATACTGCTTGAGATCAGCTACTGTCAGTCTTGCAAGGGAGGCCAGACAGAAAACACGACTAATTCTACTTTATTGTAAGGTTACTATCAAGCTCATTTTAGGATGATTGCATTAATTGGAACCTGACAGTTACCTTAACAGAACCTTGGAAATCCCAAAATATATTTCTTCCCCATCATGTTAAAAGCCCAAGAAACTAAAGAGGATCACTTGATACAGACATTTGTCACTCTCCCATTGTTACTCTGGTCTAAGCTCGGGTGGGATTCTGCCGGTTCGGACCAGTCCAGGAGAACCTCTAGCTCTGAAGATTAGCTGGGAACAATCTAATTCTCTCCGACAATCATGTGGGACCACCCACCTACCCCTGTGCTGTACTAACCTTTATCATCCCAGCTGATCAGCATGGAAGAACAGATTGCTGCTCCTCAGAAGTGTTATTGCCCCGAAGTAACATAGCAGGTAAGGATTTTTGCATTGGTGTTCACATGTGCAAAGCACGCGATCACTGAACCGGTTGTTATACCAGCAGCGTCTCACCCCTGGCTAAGCTGCCTGTTATCTGATCGTTACCCTGGCTGCAGTACTTCCTGTCTTCAAGGCCATTCCTACATACCAGTACATCTGACTCAGGCCCATCACCTACTATGACCTGCCTACTTTGCACTTAGCAAAGAAAGACCCTTCCTCAGTTTGGCCAAGGGCACCTTTACAGGTAGTCCTTGACGTATGACCACAGTTGAGCCCAAAATTTCGATCGCTAAGCTAGGCAGCTTAGTGAGCTTTGCTGCATTGTATTTATTATTTCTTCGTTAAATGTATCGGCCACCCATCTTAACACAGGGTAGTCTTTTACGCCCTATCTTGACACGGTTGTTAAGCAAATCACTATGGTTGTCAAGTTACTAACACAGCTGTTAAATGAATCTGGCTTCCCCATTGACTTTGTTTCTCGGAAGGTTGCAAAAAAAATAGATGCACATGACCCTAAACACTGCAATTGTCCTAAATACATGCCAGTTGCCAAATGTCCGAATTTTGATCACGTGATCATGGGGGTGCGGCAAAAGTCGTAAGTGTGAAAAACAAGTCAAAAGTCACTTTTTTCACTGCCTTTGTAACTTTGAACTGTCACTAGACGAATGGTTGTAAGAGGTCTACAACTGTTCATTTAGTGATTGAAGTTACAACCGCACTGAAAAATGTGACTTAGAGCAATAGCAATAGCACTTATATACCACTTTACAGTGTTTTACAGTCCTCTATAAGCAGTTTAAAGAATCAGCATTTTCCTCCAGCAATTTAGGTCCTCATTTTGCCGACGTTGGAAAGATGGAAGGCTGAGTCAATCTTGAGGCTGATGAGATTTGAACTGCCAAAATGCAGGCAGTGGTCGACAGTCAGTAGGCTGCAGTACTGCACTCTAACCACTGCATCACCATGGCTCATGGTCATTTTTCACACATGACCATTGCAACATCCCCATGGTCACATAATTTATATTCAGATGCTTGACAACTGAGTCACATTTATGATGGTGGCAATGTCCTGTAGTCATGTGGTCCATCTTTTGCAACCTTCTGACAACTGATGTCAATGGGGAAGCTAGATTCACTTAACAATCAGGTTACTAATTTGATAACTGCCATGATTCAGTTAACAAATGTGGCAAGAAACATGTTGTAACATGGAACAAAACAAATATCTTAAATTTTGGGTTCAATTGTGGTCATAAATTAAAGATTACCTGTATGCTGGACCACACCTGCTTAATGGAACCTTTAAACACTGTAGTCTTAGTGTTAAAATTTCTGTTTATATATATAACACCACAGACAAACCAAGAGTACAGTCACCATGTTGAGCTTTACTGCTCAACTGCTTAACTGTAACAGGAAATAGGAAACTCTACTTAGAACAAACGAGTGTAACGTATATACCATGGATCCAAACTTGTAAACACTGCTGTTTACTGGCTGGATATTATTGTAGTTGTTGCATAGAAATACATCCCAACAATGAATTCCAACACTTACCAGTAGTACTGATATGCTCCAGACCATGTGAGTAAACATCAGCCCCGGTGAAAAAAATGAAAGATTGTTGGTAGGCTAAGAATGAAGGTTGGCTTTGAATCTTTTTCTGGTTCGAAGTTGCCTCTGGCTGTCTTTCAGAAGCGCAAGACCACCACCATCTCTGTGGAAGTAAAGAAGTCCCAACACAAGTACATCATCGGTCCAAAAGGAAACACCTTGCAGGAAATCCTAGATACCACAGGAGTCTCGGTGGAGATGCCGCCCCTTGAAAGCAGCTCTGAAACCATCATTCTGCGTGGAGAGCCAGACAAACTGGGGCCAGCCCTAACTCAGGTCTATGCCAAGGTAACCATCTGCAAAGGTTGCACAAAGGTCTAGTAACCCGGGGACATTTAACATGCAACCAGCACTTAGCAGCCAAGGACCTTGTTTGGTGTGCCAAAGTCAACAAAAGAAATCTGGCTTTCCCCCTAGAATTTGCATAAGTTAACTGAAGACAAGATGCACATAAACTTTAAAGACCAGCTAGGTAAAAATGTTGGATCTGTGCAGGAGGTATATTTTTCTCTCTCTGCATATTTCCTCTTATTATTTTTTCCTTTGGTTCAATACCTGCTGTTTTGTTTAAAATAAAGTGGTGGTGTGTCATGCAGGCTCCATTTGGTTTAGATCAGCGGTCGCCAACCGGTGGGCTGCGAAAAAAAATTTGTGGGCCGCAGAAGAAATGGCCCCCCAAAACAATTAATCTGAACTGCGCCGCCCGGCTCTCCAAGGATCCCGGAGTCAGGCCCCTGAGATGCACGCACCAACCAACTCCTAAACCTGGCGGCGGCAACAACAGTCCCCTCCCCCAGCGCCCGCTGTCAGCTCTTGCCCATTAGTTCTCTAGCTTTGAATTGCTCCCGTCTCTCTCTCTCTTTCCTCCCGCTTTCTCCCTCCTCACCCACGTGCAGGAAGGAAAGGAAAGGGAGATGGAGGCATGCACAGCTCTCCCCTTTTCCAGCCCTTGTTGCCTCTCCCAACATCGAAGCTTCAGAGATGCAGGCAAAGCCGCACAGTGGTAGTGTCCTGAGTTGCCTTAGCATGCTCGTTAGTTAAGATTGCCCTACCTAGAGAAGAAAGTGCTGCTGGAGGAGGAGGCAACAGTAGGGAGAAGCAAGCAACTCAGCACTACCACTGTGGTGGCTTTGCCTGCTTTTTGGAGGCTAAATGTTGGGAGAGGCAGCAAGAGCTGAAAAAGGGGAGAGCTGTGCACAGCTCCGTCTCCCTTTCCATTTTCTGCTTGCACGTGGGCGAGGGGGGGGAGGAAAGAGAGAGAGCTGGGAGCAATTCAAAGCTAGAAAACTAATGGGGAGAGCTGACAAGCGGTGCTGGGGGAAGGCACGTTATTGCCGCCGCCACCAATGTGTGGGAGTGTGCATCTCAGGGACCTGAGCAGGAGACATGGGAAACTGCAGGTGGGAGTGTTTTTGCTGATTTCGAAGAATCTGGCACACAGTAGATTGGCCATTTTGTGGTTCTCAGTGAGAGTGAGCTTTGTTTTGTCTGCCTTTCCTCCGCCTGGTAATGCAGAGATGCTTTCTCTCTCCCCCCCTTCCCCCCAAATAATCAACTGGCTGTGGCTGTTTTGGTAGCGAAGTGCTGTGCTAAGTGAGCAAAGCTCGTACGCGCGCATCACACCCAGTGTTTCCTTGCGTCCTGTCTCGGACAGGTGAGAGAGAGGCAACCCAGCTGTTCATGTGCGTTGTGATAGAAGCTGTAAGATCAATCCTAGAGGAAGTCTCGCCACACGTGCGACTCTCATATACTGTCGCATATGGCATCGTGTGCCCTGAGATCGTATGCAAGAGAAGGGAACATGTTCAGAGCAGATTGATGATGTGCTCCTACTTGTATCAGCTATTGGTCGTATTTGGAGTGAGTGGAGGAGAGTGATTGGATTGGTGGAGAGACGCAGGCTGCAGTCTCCTATCGAGACGTATGAGGGGAGCAAGCCTTACCTTTCTGCTGCTGTTATCACTTACCCAGAGGGCAGTAGCCCCAGACTCCCTCAGGCTGCAGGCCACACACACACACCTACCCGCTCTTCTGTCTCTTTGGAAGGTTGCTAGGTGGGAGGTGGCTGCCCCAGCCCAAGCGTTTTTATTTTGTTTGTCAATCAAAGCATTTACCCATTTTTGCTTATAATTAAATAAGTATGTGCGTGTGTGTGTGTGTATGATGTTGTACATGTGTGTACTATTTGTGTAGTCGCTCAGAATTGGTCGATTGATTGTGTAGTATTATAAATGTTTTTTATGTTTTTTAAGTTTTTGGCACGAGTGGGTACTGTTATCAATGTATGGATTACAAGCTTTGATCGGTGAGATTAGTCATGAAGGAGCTTGAGTATTTATTTCGGTATAATATGCTGCATAAGTGTGAGTTGTAGTGGCTTTTAAGTGTAGTAGCACACTATAGGGCTATCGCACACTCTCACTCGACTGTCGAGTTCCAGGCTCCTGTACTGTGTTCAGTCTGCTGATCGACTTCTGCACAGAGGACTTCATATATATGTATTTACCCTGTGGGAACGCATCACGTGGTGAAGTGATGGATATGTACATTGGAGCAGAACAAATAGAGCGAAGAATAAGTACCCGCGCTAGATGAACACAAATGTATATAAAAAGCTGGAACACACTTTCCTGCACTCCACGCTCGCCAACACATGAAGGAGGACAGGTCATCACACGATTCGTGATTCTTCCAATGGCACAAAACCGCATGTAGCTCGCTCATACCCACCGCCGAGCCACAGAATTATCAGAGAAAGCCTATGAGATTGAAAAAAACCTGAAAGCATGACTAGAAGAGATCATTCCACCAGACTGTAAATTAGTGTGGAAGCTGCACTCTCAGACAAACAAATCTCACACACCACAAGCCAGCCAAATACCCCGGCGAGCATAAGAGCAGACTCCCCTGATAGTCAGACTGTGCTCAAAAGCTAGTCATCCCAACAGACCCTAGGCATGAAAACTAGGTTCCTAATAATGAATAGCCGTCCTTTAACTCGGGAGCCGTATATATGTGTGACTAAAAGCCTCCAATACGCAGAAACACAATGTTTGCTAGCCCAAACAAAGAACAAAAAATGCCACAAAACAGACAGTAATTTAGAAACACCATTGTTCAAGCTAATAACACAGCAAAGTATCTCCAGACCAGTATATTACACAGACCAAAGCTCCCAACCAATCAGGATGAAAATAAAAGCATTCTGGCACAGCAGATGGCAAGACAAATATTTAAAAAAGAAAACGGTTGGTGAAAGTCTTGAACTCACAGATGACACTATATTAGAAGCCTGATGGATGGGGCAGAGGAGAATTCCTGCCGAAACGTTGCGACAACTTAGAAGCACAAACTAGAGTGGGGAGTAGTGTAGAGGTACCTCCAAACAAGCAGAAAAGGTAACCATACCATATAAAGAAATAAAGGCGAGAGATCGAAACTTAAGAAACCTATATATTCACGCATACTGCGACATACACGCTTATATGTATATGGATAGAGAGATGCTGTAATGCATGTATGTGTGTGTGTGTATATATATATGTTGTTTTTTTAAGTATGTGTGTGGTGTGGTGTGTATATATATGATTAATATTTGTTTTTTTTTACCTCTGGCGGGTACTCCGATACGTACCGTAGTAGTACATTTGTAGCTGTTTAGCTTCCTCGGGTATTATCCCACGTCATGTAGCTCTGTTAAATTTGGCCAGCAACCGTTTCAGCCAGAATTCATCTGCCATCATCAGGCTTCTTGTATGGAGTGTGAGTATGGCTTCTGTAATGGAGGCTTTGCCGAGTGTTGTGTATTGTAAATGAGAGAGCCATATATATATACAAGCCCGAATATAATATTAGGAGCGAGTTGATATTATATCCCGCGTAGTATTGGAAGTAGAGGCAAGAATGCAGTTTCATTGAGACACGCTCTCACTCTCCTCTTGAGCAGAGCTATATGTCAGGCTTTGTTTCTTGCACATACTCTGTGCTTCCTCAGATATAAAAGGAGTGTCTGAAGAAACATAGCCTGAAGATGATGAATGTAGATCTTACTCGAAACGCTCGAGGCATATTATAATTCCAATTCTACGCGGGAGAAAAAACCCGAATAGACCAGAATGTGAGCCACATACAAATAGCTCGGCGAAAACCTCAGAAAATTAAAGTGTTGTCAACTCATTGTAGTGATTCTGTAAAGTTGTGGAACTGTGAGACACACTTCCTACAGAAGCTGATGATGGAGAAATGAGATTCGCTGAAACGTTTGCTAACAGAACTTTAACCAGGAACTACAATGGACAGCTAGCAACTTCAAAACAGGTGAACTACAATGACGGTGGGATAGGAGTGCAGAAGGAAGGACTGGAATTCACGCTGTCCACTGGTAAGTAACAGTTCGTACGCAGATAAACTTAAAAAAACATATTATATACATATATTTTGTTTTTTAAGCTGCTCGTCGGGTACTTTTACTGAGGCGTGCTGTTTAGCTTTCCTCAGGTATTATCCCACTTCATTGTATGCTGTTAAAGTTGTAAGCAACGTTTCAGCAGAATCTCCATCTGCCATCATCAGGCTTCTGTAATGGATGTGGGCACTCCCAATACAGAATGTGGTGTGGTGTGTGTGTGTGTATGTGTGTGTGTGTGTGTGTGTGTATAAATAAAATCACCAGCTTGATCCACAAAAAACACACCAAGAACATAACAGAGACGCTAGAAGACCAACAGACCCTAATGGAACAGCTGTCTTGCCCTAATATAAGAGGTACTACAGATAAAATCAGTAAGATACAACACAGGCATCAACATCAAGACCTGCCTTCAAACCAGACAAAAAAATAGCAGCCATCCGCGGGAGTGCTGGAAGACATAAGATAGTCGCTCTGGAATATATCAAAGAGCATAGTACGCGAACAAGCCCTGACCATCAGCCCAGCCAGAGGGATATATGTGAAGAGACGCAGACCAATGAGGAAATAAAGTACCCTAGTGATGATACAGCAGTAGAACTGCAGTAAAAGCTCAGCTACTGCCGAGAAGCTGTTTATATTCCAGAGTATGCATGAAGCACACAGGTCACACATCACCTATCAAGGGCACTAAAACGCTACGCCACGGATAGGCGGAAGATGAAGTACCACACGAGTTATATCAGAGAAGCGCCATAAGAGATTGTAAAAAAGACCTGAAAAAATAAATGTGTATTGAAGTGAGATGATGCAGAGCAGTATAGCATTTGAAGAGCTCTGACTCTCAAATAGACAGATTCCCACACCTACATGCATGAGGCGCTAGGCAAACACCTGGCACACTCAGACTCCCTCTGATGCCTCCAACTCAAACAGCCCACCGACGCAGGCACCAGGTGAAGACCCAGCTTGCGTGAGAGGAGATAGCATCTGTCATGACACTCGAAGCTAATGCTTGCACTCTCGCCATCGGGCTCTGCGCTCCAACACAAAGAACGTGAGATGCCAAGAAAGGATCAAAGCCCGAAAGAAATACAGATCAGTGAAGAACCAGAAACACCGCAAATCAATCAAAACTCCAAGGTCCTGAACACGACCCCAGGTTAAATAGCCAATTCAGAATAGACCAGGCCTCAAATTGAAAACAAAGAGGAACTGTGAGACACAACTTCCATATCAGAAGCCTGATGATGCAGATGAGATTCTGATGCAGCGTAGTACGCAGAACACTATAGCTACAAGCACTTTAACAGATATCGCGAGTATGACGTGGGACTAATATCCCGAAGGAAGCTAAACAGCACAACAACACCACACACATCAGCACCACACACACACCACACACATATTATATGTATATGTATATATAGTGTATATATATGTATTAATATGTATATATATGTATATATATATATGGTATGTTTAACATTAAAAGATTACATTAAATATATTAGCTTTTTTTAAAAAATCATATTAGTGGTCCTCGGGATTTAAAAGTATGAGTTTGGTGGTTCCTGATATCCAAAAAGTTGGCGAACCCTGGTTTAGATGACGGTGAATTCGGCCATTGTAAGTCATGAACAGGATGTGGTGTCCTTGTGAACTTAGTAAATTGTGTTTTTTCAGGAAACCACATTCAGCAAACTGAGGAGTAGAGATAGGCAGTCTTTGAATGGTCAAAAATGGCACTTAAATGGGAGGGAGGAGAATGTGGGGCCACATCTAATGAAACATTGGGGCTTTGGAGAATTTCTACCCCCTATTTTTAACAATGTTACAACAGTGCCACAGCCGTGAGATGAGGCAGGTGTTGGGGCATGGGTGGTCTGGCTGAGGGGTGCATGGCGCAGCTCCACCCTTCAACTTTGCCTCGTGGCCATAGCAGCGCTGCATTGCTCGGCTTCCTGCTCTGTTGCGGTTGTGAGCAAGCAGAAAAAGTGGGCTGGTGGTCACGCAGGGTCCTGCTGGATGGGGCTGCCAGAGGTGAGACAGGTGCCAGGGCATGGGGCCCTGAAAATAAGACCTGGTCTTATTTTCCGGGAAACATGGGTATGTGAATCGCAGAAGCTGAAGATTAACCAACTCTGGCTTTGTGTAATTGTTTAACTTGCACATCTAATTAAGAAAAAAATAAACAAACATGTTGATAATGCTACAATCATGCCATTATGCCATCTGGAGGCAGAATGTAAATATTGCAGCGCTAAAAATGCTGGCATAAAAATGTGCCAGTTTTGGTATCTAACTTGAATGGAGACCTGTCTGTAGCCAGTTTTTCAAAGTCACTCTTGTGAATGAAGCCGGAAAATGCTTCTCGCCATCCTGTCCCTTTTCCCTAGGCGAAGAGTGTGATGGTAGCTGAAGTAATGGCCCCAGCCTGGTTACATCGTTTTATAATTGGGAAGAAAGGACAGAATATTGGCAGAATTACCCAGCAACTCCCTAAGGCAAGTATTCCTAAAATAACAAAGCTATAAATAAAGCTGAGAGTAAAATCTCTGGTTTAATGTATGAAATATTATTTAAAAATAAAAGCACTCCTTTCCCTTGAGGAGACTGGAAAAGCAGGAGTTAAATTTGAATAGTCTATTGAGCTCCTTGCCCCTCTCTTTATAGAACATAGAAGACCATCAATATCGGTGTATTGGTTAGTATAGTCCTTGACTTACAACCATTCATTTAGTGACCAGTCAAAGCAGTGGTGGTTTGCTACCGGTTCGGACCAGTTCGGACAAACTGACAGTAAAAAAAGCCTTCAAGAATCAGGTGAGAGGAGGAAAAATAGCTTTTCTCTTTTTTATCCTCTCAGCTGATTGGAGCTGCAGCCTCAGCTGGTGTGGAGAAAGCTGCGTGTGCATTAGGGACATACAGTCACTAAACCAGTAGTGGAACAGTTAGGATCCCATTGCTAATTCAAAGTTATAACAGCACTGAAAAAAAAGAATATCATTGCCCCATAAAAACTAAACAATGCTAGTTGAGACCTGTTGGGATACACTTAGACTTAGGATAACCTTATTGTAACACTGAATGTACATTAATCGACATACATTAAAATGAAATTTTGATGCATACAGCTCTCAAAGGTCACCACTTCCAATATACACCTCATAAACATAACAAAATAAATAAATAAGCAAAGACAAACTTACACAAACTTACCCACATGTATTAAATGACAGAGAAAAAACACAGTTTAGTTCAGATGTGTGTGATATATGGTTTTCTCCCGCGTAGAATTGGAAGTATCTAGGCAACGTTTCGATGAAGATACTTGCCTAGATACTTCCAATTCTACGCGGGAGAAAACCCGAATAACCAGAGATCCACATACAAATACTCGCGAAAACCTCAGAAAACACATATATATATATATAAACGAATCTTGCAAGTTTACCAGATGAATGGAGTTGGGAACAAAGCTGTTCCAGAATAGCCATAGCACTTACACTTATATATCGCTGTACTGCTTTATAGCCCTCTCTAAATGGTTCAGAGTCAGCGTATTGCCCCCAACAATCTGGGTCTTCATTTTACCCACCTCGGAAGACGGAAGGCTGAGTCAACCTTGAGCCTGGTGAGATTTAAACTGCCAAATTGCAGGTAGCTGGCAGTCAGCAGAAGTAGCCTGCAGTACTGCACTCTAACCATTGTGTCGCTGTGGCTCATCAGGTAGTCCTGCTAGAAATATTTCAAAAATCTCCTCGGAGAGGGGAGCGATGGAAACAGGTTGTGAAGTAGGTGTGTGTGAGTCTCTAACAATGTTTTCAGCTCTAAGCACATAGCGCTCATAAGCAGTATCTTGAATAACGGGAGTCAAGCTTCTTATAATCTTCTTGGCTGTTCTCATCCCTTTCTGTAGGGACTTTCTGTCCGAGGCACAGCTGCCACCAAACCAAACCAAGCAGTGATGCAGTTTGTTAAAACACTCTCAGTTGTGCCTCTGTAAAAAGTGGCCAGGACAGAAGGAGAAAGACGTGCAACCCTTCCTGATGATAGACTTTCTTTCTTTTAGGTTCACATTGAATTCACTGATGGCGATGAGAAGATCACTCTAGAAGGACCCACTGAAGAGGTAGAATTGGCCCAAAGCCAGATTCAAGAAATCATTCGGGACCTGGTGAGTCCTCTTGTGAATCTTACATATACTTTCTCTTTCTTTGTCAGACTCCTCTCTATAGCAGGAAGAACAAACCTTTTATTTCCACATCAATAATTTATCTGTGGCTAGTGATATTAAGAGTGTCCCCTGTAGGAGAGATGATACAGAACTATTTTTAGAAGAGTGTGCTTAAAACACCAAATACTGTCCTTTTCCATGTTTTCTTTTGCCTCTTAAAACTTTCTTGTAAACGAATCCAGAAATTGGAGCCCTACCTATTCAAACATGTTGGAGAATTCCAATGAGAAAGCTGCAGTTCTGTGGGTTATCTCTGCCTCCTACAGTTTGATAGCAGCTTTTGCCATGTTGTGAATGGGGGTGGTGGTTCAATGGTTAAAAGAAGCTGGGCTTGTCGGCTGGAAATGTGACAGCTCAGGTTCGACACCCAGCACTGCGCAACAGGGTGTGCTCAGTTCCTTGCTCCAGCTGCTGCCCACTTAGCAATTTGAAAGCATGCAAATGCGAGTAGACAAATAGGTACCACCAAGAATCTCAGAAGAGCTTTGTTGTTGCTAGGATAAGTAAATCATAGATTCAAAGGGCTAGAAGGGACCTCGATGGTGAGGGAAGTGAGAGAGGGAAGTGAGAGAATTACCTGACCAATTTGGTTTTATATTAGCATGGGAGTCTCCAAACCTGGCAACGGGAAGATTTCAATTCCCCTGGCTGGCTGGGGAATTCTGGGAGTTGAAGTCTGCAAGTTTTCAGCTCGATTTCTGACGCCCAAGAATGAATCTGACTTGTCTGAGGCTCCATGTTTGTCTTGCAAGTCTTGTGTCTCACCACCCCGTTCTCTTCTGCAGCTCAGACGGATGGACTACACCGAAGTGCTTATTGACCAGAGATTTCATCGTCATCTGATTGGGAAAAACGGAGCTAACAGTGAGTCTAGAGAGCAATAAAACAACCCTGAGGGATTTGAGATGGCTAGAGCAGGGTTAATTTTCCCAGCAATTACTGTGAGGTTGAAGTACACACATAACACTAGATAACAACTAAATCTTTTCTGTTAACATTTCCTTGAGTGTTCATGGGGATTCTCAGTCATCCAACATCCATGATTTGTCCCAAAAGGTTCTTTTTCAAAAGACAGCTGGACTTTGTTTTACCTTGAAGTCGTTTCGCTTCTCATCCAGGAAGCTTCTTCGGTTCAGTTTAAGAACTGAAGAAACTTCTTGGATGAGAAGCGAAACGTCTTCAAGGAAAAATAGAGTTGAGTTGCATTTTGAAAAAGCACCTTTGGGATTTCCCAGGATGATCAATAAGAGACAGAAGCCAAGTTCTCGCTTTTTTACTTCCTAAAGAGGGTTAACTAGCCAACCCTTTTCCTCTTCCATATTGGGTGTTAATCTTTTTTTCAACTGCGACCCAGATTCTCATCTGCGTGACTTGGCTCAGGACTTTGGGTAGAATTTTCGCTTCCGCTTTTTTATTTCCCCATCAACCCACAAAATAAATATGATCTTGCTCCAACTGTGTATCGTAGGTTATCTTGACAGAGAGATTAACCCGGGCTCCCAGGTATTTTTGAGGAGGGGAGTATATTCTTTTTAAAAAGATCTGACCAACTTTCACAAAAAAAAGTAAAATCTCTTGGCCTTTGCTCCCTTTCTGACAGTTTTAAGACTCCCTCTGGTGCATTACCATAAAATTTAACTACTCAAAAGGAATACGGTACTCCCCTACTTACAAAAGTTCATTTAGTGACCATTCGAAGTACAGTGGTACTGAAAAAAGCGAAATGGTGTTTTTCACGCTTGTTGCCACATCCCTGTGGTCATGTGATCTAAAGTCAAATGGTTGGCAACTGGCATGTTCTTATGAAAGTTGCAGTGTACCTTTTGTGATTTTCTGATAAAGTCAGTGGGGAAGCTGGATTCACTGAACAACCATGTTACTAACTTTTAACAACTGGAGTGATTCACCTAATAACTGTGGCAAGAAAGGTCATAAAATGGAGCAAAACTGACAAGATAGCAACTACCTTGCTTAGCAACAGAAATTTTTGGGCTCAGTTGTGGCCGTAAGTTGAGGACTGCCTGTATAATGAAAAAAAATCGCCTTTAAAGAGCCACAGACAGCATGTTATTTTTCTTTAGGTGTGCAACTTGGGAGCAGAATGTACAAAGATTTGTGGAGGCAGAGAAAATGAATGACATTATTTTCTAAAATCTAGCTGTCTTGACTTAGCAACAGAAATTTGGGTTCAGTTATGGTCGTATGTTGAGGGCTATTTGTATTTATTTTTACCCAAACTCTTAATTGGAAAGAATTTGTTGGTTTTGTTCACGGAGTCCACACCAATTCATTTTTTTAGTTTTAGGGGATCACAACCAAGTTAGAGAATTCCTAATTATTAACGATCCCCAGAGGAATGTCGGCAAAGAAGCAGCCTGTTATCAAAATAAAATGCTTATTCTTAATTAAATCATGTGACCCATTCCATGAGAGGAAGGGTTCACTATGCAGGGTTGCATGGGAAAATTTAAGAGTTGGTTCTACTTTTTTATGTGCTACAATGATGCATTCGATGCGACAATGATGTGTTCAATAAGCTTTTGGGATTTTAAAGTTTTTTGTATTTTCACAAGAGTCTCAGTGGCACAGTGGTTAGAGTGCAGTACTGCAAGCTACTTATCATGTCCCTTTTAGAATCTGATTCCAACAGGGAGTGGGAGTGTGGTTGTAGAAGAAACTGGGGAAGGCACAGTCCGGCAGGGAAGAGGTAGAGCAAGGGAGAGGGAATTCAGAGGAAGACCCAGGCCCACCCCCTCTTCATCCTAGGGTATGCAGGGAGGAATGGAGAAGGGAGCAACATGAGTTGTGTGGCTTTCGGGGAAGGAAAGAGCCCTGATTCTCTTCATTAGTTGCAGCTGCAAACACAGTGTTTAAAAAGGGAAGTTGTGCACAGCAAGTTGTTGGGAGCAAATTGTGAATTTATCTGGTACTGTCGTGGCTTATCTGTGTTCCTGGCATATTCCCAACTGTATGAGTGTTGCCATGCTTTCAAGTCTGAAAGTCTTTCTCCTGCCTTGTCAAGTTAATTACTGCAGCTTTGTTTGTTGGGATTTTTAGTTACAGTCTGTATGTACCTTGTTTTGGATTGAATTTTCTATAGTTAAAGGCTGTTCCTAGGAGAGTTTTTTCCAGCCAAAGGTAACCTGGATATTGGGTGCAAAGTTGGAGATAATAAAGGGACTCTTCTTGCTTATTTGACTGTGTTGCCTTTGTGCCACGCCCCGGGTCATTACATTACTTCTGCTGCAGCCAACTGCCTGCAATTTGGCAGATCGAATCTCACCAGAGGGCAATATGCTGATTCTGTAAACTGCTTAGAGAAGGCTGGAAAGCACTGTGAAGCGGTATATAAGTCTAAGTGCTATTGCTATTGCTATTGATTATCATACTTTGTTGGAGAAAGGGGGAAATAGTTGCCCTGCCCTGGGAGAAGTGGATTTCCCTCTGATACTCTTTTCTATATTTTTCCCCCAGTCAACCGCATCAAGGAACAGCACAAAGTCTCAGTTCGCATTCCTCCCGACAGCGAAAAGAGCAATTTGATCCGGATTGAGGGAGACCCTCAAGGGGTTCAGCTGGCTCGTAAGGAACTCCTGGAAATGGCAGCCCGGATGGTAAGGAGAGCATCAAGCATCTTCCTGTGTATTGGCTGAAAGTCCTCAGGGAAGGGGTCCAAACAAATGGCTGGTTTGGGACCGAGTGCAACGCCTTTCCTGAATGGTGGCTTCTCCTAGGAAAATGAACGCACCAAGGACCTGATCATTGAACAGCGCTTTCACCGGACAATCATTGGGCAGAAGGGCGAGAAAATTAAAGAAGTCCGGGACAAATTTCCAGAAGTAAGGAATTCCCTAGAAACATGTTCTTGGCCTTTTGCAAAAAAAGTATTTGCAGATTTCTGGCAAAAATGCAACACTTTGTTTTGGGGTTCTGAGTAGGCTTAGTGCTTTATTTTAGCTTACATTAAATATATTTTATATTTCAATTTGTTGCTTTTGTAGCTCCTCTTCTGGGACGCTGGAGACGTGTCAGGTGGCAACAACCAAAGTCACTCATGAAAAGCTTGTCATCCATTTATTGACTTTTACCTGTATTACAAGAATCTCCTGAGGCTGCTTGCCTTCTCTGGGAACACCCCAATAAGGTTTCATGGATCTTGGGAAGAGGGACAGTCAGGCTTATGCCTTTTGCAGTTACACGGGAATTAGGGCTAGTTCCCCACTTGAGCCCCTCCTTCCAGCCTGGCTGGCAGTTTCCCAAGAAGAGGGTGTGCATGCAAGTCTCATTTTATTCTCATAGCAATAGCCCTCTGTGATTACAATAGAGAGCCAGCCCTCTATAGCTGTAAAGAGCCATGAACTTACTTTAATACTGAGTTTAAATTTCTCTGATTAGCATTGAACACTATTTATACTCAAAACACTAGACTGAAACTGAAGAACTTTGTCCTCTTTACAGCTTTGTTGTATCACAGCCTTTGCAGATACTGTTAGACAAAGATCAGTATTGCTTGACATTCTAAGAAATTAGTTTATGTTTAATGCAGAATGTATTTTCTGTGAATCTCTGCCTTTTAAAAAAGAAAAGTACACCCTTTTCAGAAAAGTGTTGAAGGTCCAGCTATTTTGTCGGGCCTTTTAACTGCTCAATAGTCTTGGCACACATTTTAATTTAACGTCAACTTTTATATGCCATTTTTGTTTCTTTTAAATATAATCAGCCAATTTGAAAACTTGCCAAGGGGAGAAGTGGAATGTGGGGGGGGGGAGATATAAATTAAATTAATAAGAGCTTTTTGAAAGTGTGGTCATGCTTGAGTGAAATATTATAAATCAGAGGATGAATAATAGACACTGCTACTTACAGGAAGAAGGCTTCAACCCAAAAAATCAGTTTGGGTGCATGTAAATTTGGCTAGGTTTTTGTATCACTCCCATAATTGCCAGGTCTCTGCTTTGCAATAGGACTTAAAGAAAGTGATTGTGTGTGTGTATATGGATGGATGGATGGATGGTTGGATGGATGGATGGATGGATAGATAGATAGATAGATAGATAGATAGATAGATAGATAGATA
>BHFT01002897.1:0-51934 GCA_004320025.1 Laticauda laticaudata
AGAGAGAGATGAGGACTACGCATATTTCTATAAAAAGGGGGATGAAATCATCTGGATCTCAGTATCAGTCCAGCAGCCGTGAATGTAACTCTTTCATGGCTTGCTTGTCTTCACACATCATCAATGTGTTCTCCCATGGATATGACACAGTCGTATGGTAGTTTGCGATCATTTCATCACCAGAACGAAACGCTGTTCGAGTTCCTTTTATAACAGAAGGAGAAGGAGAATCGCAAGAGGACTGTGTGGGTCGAGGATGCATGGAGAAGAATGGAGTTTGGGGCGTATGCGATTTGAGTATGGAGCTGAAGGGAATGAAGAACCTCGTGATCATCATTCTGAGGATGCACAGATGGTTAGACAAATTTGTAGAAGCATTGAGACTCAGCAAAGTGGTCAAGAATGGTCGCGAGGGCTCATCAAGAATACATGGAAGAGCTCTCAAGTGCGCCACAGTGAACAAGCTGGGGAGAATTGCAGAAGAGTGGTACTAGAGGTGGAATTTCTCACACGTTGGAGAGCAGAAATGGAAGCAGTGGCTGAAAGCTCCAGAAGTCGGGTCCACTTATTTCAACTACCAGGGCTTATTCAGTTATTCATCCTTTGCATGGTTGATGCTGATAAGAGTTCATGTACATCGATGCTTCAGGCAACGGTAGTT
Organism: Laticauda laticaudata; assembly: GCA_004320025.1. Classification (NCBI taxonomy): domain Eukaryota; kingdom Metazoa; phylum Chordata; class Lepidosauria; order Squamata; family Elapidae; genus Laticauda; species Laticauda laticaudata. Next base: position 662 of record BHFT01002897.1, read on the forward strand.
CAGAGGGCGAGGTATCAATGCAAGTGACCTCAGGTGGCTGAAGCGCACCTCATATGGTTTTCAGATCAGACCTATCCTGGAAAGCAAGATGTGCCTTCAATCACTGGGAGATGATGCCTCTCTCAGAATCTTTGAAGCTGTGAACTCAAGATACATCACATGAGCGAGGATTCGACGCAGGTTGTGCCAGGGCGAAGATGGATGGTGGAGAATTGCTTTGGATTCTGGCACAGGTTCCGATACTTCTCACCGACCATGCAGGCATGAGCTACAGACTGATGAGGAGCATCATGGAGTGATGCATCGCACAATCTCATATAACCGTATCGTGTTGGCAGAACAAGCTTGTGGACCGTCAACACGGGAATGGGGAATGGATGCTGGTGATGGGAGGCAGGACAAAACCTTATAGACATGGGTGGATGTACGGCCCAAAGAGCTTCACGTGAATGGAAGAAGCAGCGCAACAATGAGACCTGGTGACACTCCTGTTGGAGCAGTGGAGTGGCAAGAGGATGATAGTGGTTAACTGGATGCTTCTTGGCTGTCGCTAATACTTATGAGATTGGGCCATGTATGTTGATGGCCTACAATATCAGGGCATGTCATAAAGAAGTTTGTTTATGTTTAAAATGTGTTGATCATGATAATTGTCTATTAGTATTCAAAGGTCCATATGTGTGGCAGCTGGGATGGGGGAATACAGTCCACTATGCTTGCACTGGAGGTTTATTATCCCAACTATCTTAATATCGCAAAGATGCAAAGGCTTAACCATGTTAAAGTTTTCAACAGACCATTTACCAAGGTAAAAAAAGACCAAGTGTCTTAAGCAAAGATAAATTTTATTAAGTTATCATTGTCTTAGGTAAATTATGACTTTTTAAAAAGCAATGAAACAAGTAAAGTGTCTTAAGCAAAGATAAACTGAACAAGTAAACAACTCATTCTCTGGCACTATTCTCAGTCACTCTGAATCATGTCTATGGTCTCAGCTGTTGAGCGGGCAGGGACTGTGGAGGTGGCTGTGGCTTGAGTGCTGGTCTGAGGTGCCATGGGGGTGCTTGGCCCCAAGAATAAAACAGGGGATAGTGTGTTCAGGAAACTCTCTGAGAGCTGACTACCATCCCTGTCCTATTGTTTCTTTTATTTTTCTTATATGTTTCCATGTATTCATAACTAAGTTCATACTTATACCTATTATCTTGTAAGCAATTGACAAATCAAATCAAATAAAAACATTTATGATCCCTTCCAATTCTGTTACTCTATTATATGTCAGCCCATGGAGAAGGATTAATCACATCCAGTCACTTTCATATCCTTGTGACCTGATAGACATCACTTCCTTAGGAGTCCTGTCAATACTTTCATCAAGGAAATGATGACAGTTCCTCAGTAGCATATATCAAGGGGATCCTTTTTCTTTGTTTAGCCTTTCTAACAGTCCAGTTTTCATAGGCATTAAATTAGGGAAGAAATGAATGGTCTTTAGAATATACGGTAGACCATTGTTGCCAGTATTATTACTGAAATATTCTGCACAGATCTGCCAAGTAGCTACAGTCTAATGCATGACCACCACAGTCACCAATCTCACGACTTTTTGAACTCAGCAAGATAAAGTCTCTTGCTATTTGAACTTATCCATTTATTTGCACTTGTTTATTATTGTTTATTGCAATCCACCAGATATTTAGCTGAAGGTAGCATTTGTATCCTCCTGTTGAGTCCTTCCAAAGGGCCTGGGATAGGCAATTGTTGTTTGAGGATGTTACAGGTATCATCACCTGTAACCAGTGGTGGGATTCTGCTGTTTTAACAACCTGTTCGGTGAGTGTACACTTCGCGCATGTGCAGAGTATTCAAAAAATACCAATCTACAGCTCTAAAACTTACCTTCTACTGCAGCAATGCTGGTGAGTAAAACAGCTGAGGCACGGCAATCTGCTGTGCTGTGCCTCAGTTGAGATGCAAAAATGGAAATATAGGGCAGACTAGGGTAGGGGCAAGTGGGCAGGGACAACTGATTGTCATTCTGGTAGCAGCCCACCACTGCCTGTAACATCCTCAGGATGGAAGCTGTTTCAAGTAAAGCTGTCTTTTGCAGTTGACTGATGGTGATTTTGTTAATGTGCTATGGTATTCAAGTGGTATTTGCTGTTGCTAGCAGACAGTCTGTGCACTTTTCATACAGCAGGTCTTTATATGGTCCATGGTTTCTTTAGCAATTTTCCTGCTCTTAGTCATTACCAGATCCTGTTGTGGTATGTTTGCCTGATAGTTTCTTATGTACATATCATGTTAAACTTTGCCTTGCCATGTTTATTTTCTATTGTTCATTCGGTCTTTTTCAGGGGGTCTGCATGCTCTAGCGGTGGCAAGGTTATGCTGACTAGGTCTAATCATATCACACAGGTCTTCATTTAGGAGTGAAACTGAAATCTGTTCTAAAAAAAAAAAATCAATATGGTGAAAATAAGCAATTTAAATTTCATGATGGATCAAATGTCGCCTGGATTAACAAGAGCCATGTTGGATATTATAGTTCCTGGGCATTCATTGTAAAATGTTCCCAGTTCTGCCTGCTAGGCAACCAAGGACATGAAGCTGACAGGCTACTGGAAGGCAATCAATAGCAAAGAATTTGGTCAAAGGAAGAAAACCGCTCAATTATTATTTCCACCAATCTATCCATGGAGAGACTGCAATGAACCAGTAAATGTCTGACAAAGAAAAAACAGTGCAGTTCTGGGCACAGCTGTGGGACAACCCAGTGAAATGCAATAAAGAGTGAAGTTTGGATAAGGCTAGTGGGGAAATAAAACAAAAGAAGCTCAAATGAAAGAGCTTTTAATAGTAACATAAATGATAGAGAAAGGGGAAAGAGAGATCAAGAATTGGTCAGCATCTGGTTGAAAAGAAGCTCTTTCCATTTGAGTAAAAAGGGAAACTGCTGAAACAGCAGCGGACAAAAGATCAGCTTCTAATTGACAAGATACATTTGGAAAACTGTAAGAGAAAGAAGATCAACATGAATGTAGCTTGGATTGATTACAAGACGAAACATGACTTCTTGCCACATAACTGAATAATAAAGTCCCTAGAAATAACAATAGAAACCCAGAAGTTTGTGAAAAGATCTATAGCAAAGTATAAGACACAGTTCCTAGTCAAGAGTTATAGACTGGGAGAGGTTAACATCAAGAGAGAATCATCTCTATCACCAATGATTGTCACTGCATTGATTCCTCTCCACAATACTGAATAAGTCAGGCCATTACTATAAAACATCAAAAACATCTGCCAGGCTATCCCACCTCCTTTACATGAACAATCTGAAACTGTATGAAAAAAATACCACCTCAAATAGAATTGCTGCTCAACACTGTCCATATTTACAGCCAAGATATTTCCGGAGTTTTGACTGGACAAATGAGCCACCTTTGCCATCAACAAAAGAAAAAGATTGAAAACTGAAGGCATCAAGATGTCCTATGGAAGTTACATCAGGACTCTGAATAAAGACAAATATCTACAACTACAAACATCTGGACATTCTTCAAGCTGATAACAACCTTCACATTGAAGTCAAGAAGAAAGTTGTACAATAAGTGGATACATTATGAAAGTGAAGAGAGTTTTAAAGTCCAAACTCAGTGGAAGAAATACCATCAAGGCAATTAACACCTAGCAATTCTAGCCATTCAATCGCAGTTGGAATGGTAGACTGGTTTCAAACAGAACTGAAAGCCCTGGACAGGAAGACCAGAAAAATAATGATAATGCATCACACTTTTCATTTACAGAGCGATGTTGACTATTCACCAAGGAGCATAGGTGAGCTTGGAATGTCATAAGTAGACCATTTAAGTACTGTGAAAAATATGCACTGAAGCTAGTACATCATGAAGGCTTGCTAAATAATTGGAGACATTAAATTCCAACTTCATTTGAAAAAAATAAATGAAAAACAGAAAAGAGATATGTTCTGTCTCGCCTTTCCTCTTTCCCAAAAGATGAAAGAGTACAAACTCACACAAACACAGTCAGGCAAGCTGGCTCAGACTTCACAGAGTTAATTCTTTGGAACTGATAATATTCTTGGCATTCCAACACATCCTGCCTGCCAAGTCCGAACTGATAATAAATAAAGTTTTACTCACAGAAAATCAGAAGGCAGTCCACAAAAATAATCATTCACGAANGGGTGTGGCTCAATGACTCAGCTCACTCTCTGACCCTCCCACGCCTCCTACGTTGCTGCTCACATTTCTCCCTATGATGCTACTTAGGGTCGAGACAACACTCTTCCTCATTACTCCCGTCAGGGGCTGCTCCGACATGCCTTCCTCCTGATTAATCTCAGGCTGTTCCTCTCGGTTGTCTGATGGAATTGAGGCATTACCAGGAAGGAAGGTCCTGGGGAGGAAGGCATTCTAGTTCCTCATCATCATCTTCCAGGTCCTCTTCCTCTGACAGCAAAGTCTCAGGAATTGGGGTACAACAAGATGTAGCAAGGCAAAATATTATATGGCCAGACCATTAAAAAAAAGGCAGGCAGATAACAAAAAGTAAGTAAGAACAGGAAAGATGAAGAAAGAAACAGCAAAGCTATTCTATCTGCACATGGCCAAAACTTAAGAATGAATACATATGAAGCCAAAATTAATAAGACAGCAATAGATTGCAAGTGCCATTTCTGCAAAGAAGCTGAAGAAATAATGGAACACCAAGTCACTTGCTAGACTGCACAGACTTATTACAAACAATGACAAAGTAGCAAAAATGATGCACTGGGAGATCTACAAAAACTGCTGTTTGCCTGAAAGCAAGAACTGTTGGGATTACAAAACAGATAAAGTAATAGACAATAAAGAAGCTAAAGTGATCCGGGACTTTCAAATTCAAAGCTGCCATGCAATACACCAGACCTAACAATTGTTGATAAGAAAAACAAAAACGTCTGGATAGGAGATGTGCAAGTACCTGGAGACAGTAGAGTAGAAGAGAAAGAACTGGAGAATAAAACCTGCAAACAGAAGTAGAACACCTATGGGAAAAGAAAGCAAATATAGAAACAATAGTAATAGGCACCTTGGATGCAATCCCAAAACAACTGGAGCACTGAATACAGTCAGCGTTGACAAAATCATAATTGGGTCATTGCAAAAGGCAGCTTGACTTGGAATAGCTTGCAACCTGTAATGATACCTCATCTGCCTAATCCAGATCCTTGGAATAGACTCAATAGGTAGATAAAAATGCCAAATCCAGTCCAAAAATGTGACAGACCACACAATTAACCAAAATGTGTTATTACCATTGCATATTAATATGCGATGATATAAAGAAATAATTATTTGTGAAATACAAATATGCACAATAATCCAACACCAAATATATGTCGCAGCAAGATAAAGCTTAGTTTCTCGCCCTCTGTGTCCCTCTAAGCAAATTTGCCTGTATAAATGCTATTAGAAGAGTGAGACACAAACAGCAGAACATCATCCACTAAAGTATTATCATGGGCAAAGTTAGTGAAAATGACAAAACTCATTGACTGACTCTTTGTGGTAAATCAGGCAGCCAGATGCACCATCCCTTCCTTTTAATTTGTATAAAATTGATCTGATCTAACATCTATAATTTATTTCAAAAGTTTATTTGAAGATGCAAGTCAAAGTATAATTTGACTTGAATCCCTCTGAATCCAATTATCTCTTTGAAGTTTCACCTAATTTTAATGACTGGCCAAGGAACATAGTCCATGCTGCTTAATTTTTTTCTGTGGAGTGGTTGAAGGCAGGAACTGATAGAAGCCAAGAAGAAGAGTACACTATGACTTTCCTTTCTCTAAAAATAGCACAATGCCATCAAAATTCACCATGACTTTCACACCTACAGTTTACTTTCATAAATTTCAATGGGTAATGGGCCCAGCTTACTTTTACTAATAGCAGTGTTGGAATAATTTTGACCATATGCTCTGAGAATATAAGAAAGGAAGTACAGGAAATGAAGAAAAAAAGTATTTCCAGGGAGAAATCCTTATCCTTTTGAAGATATCTCTGGTACATTCTTTTGTGATGTTAGATGAAAATAAATTGACTCCATGCTACACTGATGGTATCAATGATATTGATTTTACCTTGACAGGGAGATTGAACTTGATAATTCTTCTGAGCCTGTCAACTACTTTCACTTTATGATTCAGCAAAATAGTGATTCCACAATTACAAATGATTGCTTTTTGAGAGAAAAAGTGAAAAAAAAATTAAGGAAATCAATTGAGAGTACCAGATAATTTCATTCTTTGCCTTTTTTTATTGTGAAACGCCAGTGGAAAATTCTTCGGCTGCAATATTGAACATTGTTAGATATCTAAAGATCCACTTAGGTTATTTTGAAGCTGAAATGATGCTGTTAGTTAGGATGCTTGTGTGGTAAAGATCCAACTGAGAGATGTTTCATTCTGTGGCTTGTCTGAAAGCCTCTGAACGTGAGGCATAGAAACAGAAAAGTCACCAGTTAATGTTTCTCCTATATAGAGAACTACCCAACTGAAACCAAATAATCATATTTCTTGGCATTCGGGGAGTTAATTTATATCTCAGTTTCTGAACAATTGTAGCCTCTGTTCTTGATTCTGTAAAGTTTTATGATTAACCATTGCCGTGGTCAATTGCTAAATAATAATTACCACTACATGTTATCGCCAAATGGTATAAAAATGGTACCACAGGTTATCTATTACTGCATGCCAGTGATATTAAATAGTCATATATGAAGACATGCAAACCTACAATCAAAATTAGACACATCAGTGAATTTCAAAATTGTGTTTCAGGAAACTTGATTCTTCAAACTAGCAAACCAAAGCATTGTTTAACTGAAGCTAACACACCTTTCAGTTCAAAAAGGCACCATATTAAAGCAACACAATAGTAATAATTATCACTGCTATCCCTTCTGCCACAACTGAAGCATCAGGACTAGGCTTAATCCAAAATTAAGAAGAAAATTATTTCAACTTGACTTACTTGTTATGGATAAAGCAATGCTAGTGTGCTGGAATTTAGTAAAGAGAAAATATTGTGATCCTCCTTTTCCCCCTGTTTGATTAATTTCTGTGAGGTAGACCCTAAGCCTTCCGCTTAGTTATGAAACTGGTCCAACGTTAAGATAACTTCAGAAAGCTTTGTGTACATTCCCTGAAGACCTTGTCATGTTGTGGCTGGGCTACTTAAAGTCATCCTATGTGGGCCTGCCCTTGAAGATCATCTGGACTTCAGTAGATTTAATATGCAGCTCCTCAGGTACCAGTGAATTATTGCTAATTTGCCAGTTTCATTACCTGCCATTTAGATTCTCTCTGCACTTCAAACTGTTGGATTTCACTTTAAGATCCTGTATGAAATTTATTAATTTGCCTTTTCTAGATTGAGCCTGTCTGCTCTGCAAAATTGAGTTGAAGAATCCTCCTTAAAGCTATCTCCATCTACATGATTTCTGGAGTTCATCTTCTTGTTGATGCTTCCATTCTCTGCAGCAGCTTCTACTGTTTCTTTGGTTTCTTATGCTGAAGCTTTTCATGATTGTTTTTTTTTATTCCCAAGTTTATTCTGCATTTATATATACATATATGTTATGTATTCTAATGTTGTCAGCTGCCCAGAGTCATGCACTTAAAATATGTGGCTATATATATCAATTTAATAAATCAATAAAACATTTATATTCCTGGCATTTCTTTATTTTTCTATGTGTTACATACATACATCTTGAAATCCAGCTTTGAATATCTGCATCTTTTTTTTTCATTTCCCCAGGCCCTCCAATGGATTTTAATCAATGCATTAGAATGCGGACGACCAATATGATTATCTGAAGAACTGCCTATATGTGTGGTGTTTCAATGATGTGTCTGGGTATTTCTGCACAGCAGTAAAACACTATGTGATAACACATCTTCATGCAATTCTATTGCAGTCCCCATACTAGTATTAGAGTTTATTTATTGGTAATCATTATGTACTTCATGATATATACCTTGGTCCAAAAGGGAACAAAGGAACTAAAAGCTGTAGGAAACAGTACACAAAGGGTTCTGGGTATAATTCTGATTATAGATTATATATAGAGAGACAGAAACAGAGAGAGAGACAGAGAGAGAGAGAGAGAGACAGAGAGAGAGAGAGAGAGACAGAGAGAGACGGAGAGACACACACAGAGGCACAGAGATATATGGATATTACTGAAGCTTTCATAGAACACATTCAATAAAACAAAGAAATTGAGACACACAGAGAGAACTAGCTCTTGAGGACTCCTAATTCAGATTCACTTCAGAAACTTCCAAGGGGAAATTCTAATGAACAACATGTTTGATTCATGTTTCATTCTTAAATTGCACTGGCAGAAAAAGCTGCCCAGATGAGTCTCTTAAACATGTGGCTCAGCTTTTACAAGAATTCCCTCGGTGGTACTCACCTGCCAAATGACATGTCATTACAGCATCCCTGTATGGAAAGAAGAACCAAAGCTTATTTTTAAACTTTTAAAAAGTGTGCTTGCATGGGAAAACAGAGCACTCTTCTCATATAATTGTTTCATGTAGTTCTTTTTATACCAATACCACCGCCCCTGAAGAAGCTAAATGTTGCTTACTTAAATGAGAGCATTTCTGTATTGTATTGCCTTCTGTGAATTAGATTAATTTGAATAGTTGAATAGGGAGTTCGTTTTGGTCAATGGAAAAACAATGTCTTACATAAAGGGAAGCAACTATTGATATATCAAGTGGCTAATCATTTTCAAATACAACTTGTAAACTGTCCAGAGTCACCTTATAGGGGAGATGAGGAGAATAAAAATAAGAAAGAAAGAAAGAAAGAAAGAAAGAAAGAAAGAAAGAAAGAAAGAAAGAAAGAAAGAAAGAAAGAAAGAAGAGCTTTCCAACTAATAAGCAAAATATGATGGGAAATAACCATCAGTTTTCTGAATTTTCCTATCCATTTCTTTTCCCTCTCCTCCAATGTCCAGTCCCCTTTGAACAGGATGAAGCCATTCTATACTCAAAGAATAGAGGGCTCTGGCTCAGCCTTCAAATTCATTTTCTCTATTTTGAATTTCCATCTTCTATGATGGAATGTCTCTCCTAGGTGTTGCATTACAGCAAAAGCAAAAATGCTTATAAGGTAGTCTGTGGTTTACTGATCTTAAGCCCATGTCACACCAAACCAACGGATGCAAAGAGGATGTAAAATGGACAAAAAAGCTTGCTATCCGTTGGAAAACGCGATGTACTCACTGCCTCCGTTTGGCTTCCTCTCTATCGTCGCAGCATCCATTTATGGACGTTTCATCTGCTCCAAAAGTTTTGAACTGCCAAAACTTTTTGCGCGGAAAAATGTATCCAGTTTGTCTGTTATGCATCCGCTAGGCATCCATTCAGCATCCGTTATGCATCTCCTATATCCGCGAGGCATCCCGCTACACATCCGCGCAACTCGCATCCGCCCGGATGCAGGGAGGAAGAGGAACGGACACGGAACGGATGCAGAACGGATGCAGAACGGATGCAGCACGGAACAAAGTGTTTTACAATGGAAAAAAACGTTCGCGAGAGGGGACCTATCCCAGATATTAAAGGGATGTCTACAGGATGCCTAGAGGATGCCTAGAGGATGCCTACGCGAAAACCTATATTTCCTATATAAAAAGGGGGAGCAACTCATCTGCATCTCACTTTCAGACCAGGCAGCCCAGTTTGTGCAGACCTCGCAGCCTTTCATCTGAATCTTCCTCTTCCACAGCATCCAGTCATGTCCACCGTGGATTGTAACAAAGTCCTTTTGGCAAGCCACCATCGTTTCTGCAACAGTGCGAAGCTATCTGCAAAGCTCTGTGAACTCTACTGCAAGAAGAAAAAGAGGCAGCCAAAAAGAGTCGGGTCCGAAGATGGTTCGCCAGAAGAGCAGAGGACGGACTGTACAGGCAAGCTGATGGTAGAAGCTCAGGAACAAAGACACTCGGGCATTCCAGAACTTCATGAGGATGCCTCCAGCCATGTTTGACTAAGTTTGTGCAGCGGCTGACACCCAGGTTGACCAAGCAGAGCACCAGATTCCGCCCCAGCCTGGAACCTTGGCTCAAGGTGGCACTCACTCTGCGCCCACCTGGCCTCCGGGACCACCAACAGGAGCATGCAGTACGGCTGGAGGGTGCCACACAACAACCATCAACATTGTGGTCAGAGAAAGTGGTGCAGGCCATCATCGAAGAAATACCTGGAGGAGCTCCTCCAGTGCCCCTCCACTGAAGAAGGCTGGAAGAAAGTTGCAGAGCAGTGGTATCAGAGGTGGAACTTCCCCACACCGTTGGAGCCATAGATGCTAGCATGTGGCCTGCAAAGCTCCAGCCAAGTCGGGGTCCACTTATTTCAACTACAAGGGCTTCTTCAGCATCGTCCTCTTCGCCATGGTCGATGCTGACTACAAGTTCATGTACATCAATGGCTTCAGGCAACGGCTCATCTTCAGATGCCCAGGTATACAACGCCAGTGTCCTCAAGGAGGGGCTGGAACGCAACCTCATTGCGGGCTTCCCAGATCCAGACCCACTCGCCCAACGACACGCAAGATGTGCCCTTCTTCATCGTGGGGGGATGACGCCTTCTCCCTCACAACCTACCTCATGAAGGCCCTACACCTCCAGACGCCTCCCCGTAAAAGAGAGGATCTTCAAGTACAGGCTGTCTAGGGCAAGGCCAGGTGGTGGACAACGCTTTTTGGCATCCTGGCCCAACAGGTTCCAGGTACTTCTCACCACCATGCAGCATAGCCCAGAGACCGTGAGGAGCATCATGGAAGCTTGCTGGCATCCTGCACAATCCTCATGTGCACCCGCTACCCAGTGTTTACAGGACAGGCTGTGGACTGTCAGCAAGGCAATGGGGACATGGAGCCTGGGGAATGGAGCAAGGGCGAAACCTGATAGACACTGTGGATGTGCAAGCCCCACACAGAGCTCATGTGAAGGGAAGAAGCAGCGCAACCTGCCTGAGAACGCTGGTGCAACTCCCCAGCTGGAGCGGGTGGAGTGGCAAGACAGGATGATAGATGGTTAATGGATGCTTCCTTACAGCCTGTCTCATCACACGGATGAGATTGGGCCATGTATGTTGCGTGGGCCTACAATGAACATGGCGTTTTAATAAAGAGTTGTGTTTATGTGTTGACATGTGTGGATGATTATTCCATTATATTGATAATAAAGGGCCAAAGGTGTGGCAGCTGGAGGGTGGACCATATCAGTCCCACTATGCTTGCACTGGAGGTATTATCTATCCCAACACGCAAATACCCATACCAAAAGGTATCCCTGCCCATCCCACTGCTATCCTTACCCATCCCACAAGCATGCATAAAGGCTTAAACCATTTCTAAAAGGTTTCCACCAAGACTTTATTAAAAAAAAAATGAAGCAAGTGTATGAATCAAAAAAAGACTTTATTAACAAGAAGCTATAAAACAAAAATGAGTCTCTGGCACTCCTCTTGTCGCTCAGTCTCAGGGGTGAAGGGTCCAGGGTGCTGTGGAGGTGGCGGTGCTGGAGTGCTTGTCATCAGTTCCTCCAGAAGCAGAAGCAGCACAACCCAGCCCCAAGAGCGAGCCCATGCTGCAGAAGCCCCAGGAAAACCAGAGTGAGGGCCAGGGGGCGATGGTAGCCCTGTCCCTCTTGCAACGGGCTGCAGCAGATGGCTGAGGCTTGCTGTGCCTTCCGCATGGTTGTGGGGTTGCTGGCTGGCAGGGAGGCTGGCAGGAACCAAGGCTGGCTGGGAGGCAGGCAACCAAGGCTGGCAGGAAGGCTGGCAGGCAGGCAGACAGCAAGGCTGGCAGGCAGGCTGGCAGGCAGCAGGAGGCACCAAAGCTGGCACCAAGGCTGGCAAGGAAGCCGGCACCAAGGCTGGCAGGGAAGGCTGGCAGGAAGGCAGGCAGCAAGGCTGGCAGGCATACTGGCAGGCAGCGAGCTGGCAGGCACGGCTGGCACCAAGGCTGGCAGGGAGGCTGGCAGCAAGGCTGGCAGGCAGACATGCAGGCAGGGCAGGCAAGGCAGCCAATCCATCCCGAGCAGCAGTCTTTCCTCTGAATGGCGACCTGCTTCCGAGCTGCTTCCGTTATATCTGCGGGGCTGATGCAATGCATCCTCCCCACATGCGCAATTTAACGCCAGCGATCCATTAGGCTTCAGCTAGGATTCCGCTCTGGCATCCGCTTCATCCGCTGTGCATCTGCTATATCCATTCCGTGTCCGCTTTGCTGAGGCCCCCCGGAAGCCTAGCAGATGTGCCATCCGCTCCCATCCGCTTCCATCGCTGGGCTTCCGTTCTTGCATCCGCTCTGGCATCCGCCCTGCGTCCTCCCCTTGTCCGTGTTATCCGCTCCGGTTATGGCAATTTTTGCCCCTTTTGAGAGCGGATAAACAATGGATGGAACATTTTGCTCGTCCGCTGTGTCCTTTTTGCATCCGTTGGGCGATGTGACATGGGCTTTAGCTTGTACAAAATAGTATGAGCTGTCTAAAAGGAAAATAGGGCTTTGATGGCACTTGTGGCTTAATCGTCCAAATGTGCTAAAACTGACTGGAATTTGGTTATTATCATTAGCAGAGAAGGTTTCAGTGTGACGTGGGCATGACAATGGTTTGCAGCATAGTCTATTCTTTTTTTGTTTTATTAAATGGGTTAAATGGGTCAGTAATTTCTCTCTCTCTCTCTCTCTCTCTCTCTCTCTCTCATTTTCCCAGTTTCCTGGACTTAGCACATGTTTTTTGCACATGTTGGTATAACTGTCTCTCGATAGTTTCTCCAGTGTCTCCACATCCATTTTCATGGCTCTCTACAGCTGATGATCACCTGTATCCAATATCTATTGTTTAGTACTTCATATGTTTTGCATAATGTTGCTTATTGCAGAAAGTAAACATTATTATGAGTAGGTATGCATATATGGTACATAAAATAATTGTAATGAGTTTGGAACCACAATAGAATTGCAATAGGTTTATGATATTTGGGCTTGCCAGAAAAAAAGAAGAAAAAGAAAAGAAATGGAATCTGGATCATTGAAGTCAAACTTCTGATATGTTTGAAGTCAAATATTTCTTGGAGAAAGTGTCAGTGCTGATGACAAATGGTTGCACTACTTTTTGTACAGCTTGTGAACTAGTTTCAGAATTTGAGCCTTTTGGTGCTCTATATATTCCTTGGGGGAATATAATGCTGGGAAAAAGCTCCTGAGCAACAGCTCTTGGCTACTGATCCTATTATATTTTTAAAACAAGTAGCTTTCTTTGAGTTACAATAGTGGCCCTTTGATGTGGGGTCTTCCTTTGAATGTGAACAATGCCACATAATAGTGGATGCTCATAAGCCAGTTGAGTCAGACAATACTTATCAATAAACTTTGGCACACTTCCATTTAAATGACTGTCAGTATTCATTAGCTTTTTATTTTGGAACATACCCCCACCCCCATCCTCATTATTTCAAAGTTTCAGTTACATGGAAACAGATTTATTGAAAACAAAAGGTGAAAATACAGCTTGCTGGGAAAAAAAAGGTATCATGTGGTTAAGAAACTATACAAATTCTATTAAGTTGATCCATTGGTGTCAAGATAGCATTTTCTATTCATTGGTGATATGTTGTATGCATTCAGGGTTGCATATCTTCTGCTGCACTGCCTTTACCAAGATATATTTATGACTCGGTTTGTTTCTACCCACATTGTGACTAATTGAAATATATGGGAAAAATGTGATAGAGATCAAAGTTTATGAGGTGGTGGCAATAATACCACCATCCCCATCCAGAATCATCATCTCCTTTTAACGATCCTATAATCCCTTGTGGGGTAGAGTCTGGACAACTGAATGGAGCTAACAGAGTATTTAGTGGCTGGATGCCCTTCCTGTCACCAATACGGAGTTTTGTTCAGAAGATATATTCTCATTGTGCCCAGAGAGAGAAATATCTGCCTCTACTTAGGATCGAACACAAAGCCTACTGATTGTGAGGCGAGAGCTTCACCTCTAGGCCACTGCACCACTCATCCCCACCCAGAATATTACTCTGTAATTTGAGGGAAAGTATTTCAGAAAATTTAACATCCCCATTTCTGTTTTACTATATGAACTCCTGATTTTAGCTTACACTGATTGTCTCAATTATCAGCACTGTAAACAGATCAAAAACTCTTGTGGTGTCTTGAATTCTAATCTCTATGCTTTGATTTAGTGATGGCAACTGCTTTTGAAAATTCTAGACTGCTTCATTGCATAATGCCATTTAACAAAATTATGCCATAATAAAAGTGTTAAACTTTAAGGCACCCACAAATCTTTATGCTGTTTTCACTGTAAAAATCCAATAGTCCTTCTTGAAGATGTTATGATGAACAGCATTAGGTATTGTATCATCATAAAAATTGTATCCTTCACTGGACTGTCATAACAACGGCTACAAAATCAAGCCATTTGATAATGAGTATGGTCAGTGTTGCATTGATTGACTGATTGTTACTACATTAATTAATTTTTGTCCTTAATATTTAATTTTAACATGGTAAGCTGTTCATAATTTTTAGAAAATGAGAATGGAATAATATGTAAATTGGGAAAGGGAAAGGAAAGACAAAAACAACAACATTTTGCATTTCAAAAATCAACTATTTGGTTTTAATTTATAATCTTTCCACAATTTACAGATGGAGACCTTTGAAGAAATACTTGTCATATAATTATTCTACTTCATGTTTTTGGTTGTCTACAATGGTTGGGGGAAAATATCTATGCTCATCTGAAAAGTTTTAGATTAATAGTTTCAGAAAAGAAATAAGCCTCCTTAAACTTTCAAAATTATCATGCTTCAAAGGGATTTCAGCTGACCCCCATCTACATTGGTTTCCTTTCCTGGATCCACAGTTTCCTTTCCTGTAGGTAAGGATTTTTTTTTAATCAAAAAATCACCTGTAAAAATTTATGATTCCTAATCTGATTGTCCAATACTCTCATGCATGTGAAAAAACTAAACTGTTACAATGTCATTATAACTCAGGGTGGACTATTCACTGTATCAATCTAAACAAATAATAATCAAATGATTAAATAGCACAAATATGTAATTTCCAAAGAGTACTGGAATTTAGAATCACCTTGTTTCTTGGCCAATGAATGTCATTGGAATGACATGAGTTTGCCATCTACTTAAACAGGGCTTGAAACCCACATTCATTTTATTTGTGTACCACCTCAGATGGTAGATTCTATATAAAGTTTAATGTAACCAACAAACATACACGCACACACACACACATACACACACAGGAAAACAAATGGTAGAAGTAGAAAAAGGGAAAATGTGTTAAGCCAAAAGCTGGAGGACTTTATTTAGGATGTTCAACATTTTGATCAATGGTAGAAATTAAGGTTGTCAAAGAGGTCATTTATTCAAATTGCTGGTAGAATTAAGATGAAATAGACATTATTTCAAACAGGCAAAATAGAAAAAAAAAAAAACTTCAAAATACAATCTGAGAAAATTTCTTCCTAATTGATATGTAGCTCTAAGAATAAATACATTCTATATATTTATATTGCATCTTCCAGCATTTTTATTTATATTTTAGCCTTAAGGCCCTGTCACACTGCCCAATGGATGCAAAACGTTTGTAAAAAGGACACAGTGGATGAGAAAAATGTTCCATCCGTTGTTATCCGCTCTCAAAAGGGGCTAAATTTGCAAAAAACAGAGCGGATAACACGGAAAGGAACGGACGGGGGAGGATGCAGGGCGGATGGAAAAACGTATGCAGAGTGGAAGCCTAGCGGATGGAAGCAGATGAAGAGTGGATGGTACATCCGCTAGGCTTCCGGGGGGGCCTAGTGGATGCAGAACGGAAAGAGCGATACAGAGCGGACGCAGAATGGATGAAGTGGATGCACAGCGTCGATGCACAGCGGATGAAGCGGATGAAGAATGGAAGCCTAGCGGATGCACAGCGGGAAGCCTAGCGGATGCCTTGCTGTTAATTGTGCATGCGGGAGGGATTTATTGCATCAGCCCTGCAGATATAAAGGGAAGCAGCTCGGAAGCAGGTCACCATTCAGAGGAAAGACCTGCTGCCAGACGCATTGAGTGCCTTGCCTGCCTGCTTGCTGCCTGCCATCCTGCCAGCCTTGCTGCCTGCCTTGCTGCCTGCCATCCTGCCAGCCTTGGTGTCTGCCTCCCTGCAGCCTTGCTGCCTGCCTGCCAGCCTTGCTACCTGCCAGCCTTGGTGCCTGCCTGCCTGCTAGCCTTGGTGCCTGCCAGCCTTGCTACCTGCCAGCCTTGGTGCCTGCCTGCCTGCTAGCCTTGGTGCCTCCAGCCTTGGTGCCTGCCTTCCTGCAGGCCTTCCTGCCAGCCTCCCTGCCAGCCTCCCTGCCAGCCAGCAACCCCACAACCATGGGGAAGAACAGCAAGCCTCAGCCATCTGCTGCCAGCCCTGCAAGAGGGACAGGGCCACCCCCGCCGCCTGGCCCTCACTGTGCTTCTGCTGGGGCTTCGTAGCACAGGCTCACTCTTCTGCGGCTGGGCTTCTGCTGCTTCTGCTTCTGGGGAGGAGGTGATGATGCTGCTTCTGGCGGTGGTGCTTCTGCTCGTGCTTACTCTGGTGATTGCTGCTCCAGGTGGTGGAGCTTCTGTGGTGCTTACTCTGCTGAGGCGCTCCTTGGCGGTGTGCTTCTGCTGGGTACTTACTCTGCTGAAGCTGCTCCTCGTCCTGCTGGTCCTGCTGGTCCTGCTCGTGCTCCTGGACTGCTCGTCCTGCTCATACTGCTCGGTGCTCCTGGGTCTTGCTCGTCCTGCTTGTCCTGCTGGTCCTGCTCGTGCTCCTGGTCCTGCTCCTGGTCCTGCTCGTGCTGCTGCTGCTGCTGCTGAATGATGATGATGATGACGATGATGATCCTGCTGGTGCTGGTTGTTGGTGCTGCTGCTGAGGCTGATGATGATGATTATTTATTATTATTATGATCCTGCTCGGTGATGCTGCTGCTGCTGCTGCTGATGATGATGATGATCCTGCTGCTGCAGCTGCTGCTGCTGGTGTGGAGGAGCAGCCCTACAAACTGGAAGCCCCTCTGATGAGGGCCATCTGGTCCTGCAAAAGGGAGGAAGAGGCATATGCGGGAACGGGAGAGGAGGCAATACTCCATTGAGAACACGACGATGAGGTGCTGCAGTGGCTGAGAGAGAATGACTATCAGTGGCGGAAGGGACACTGGCTGTACAGGGACACCCAAAAGGAAGCAGGCTGCTTGGAGAGAGAAGGCGGAGAGTCTGGGCTACACATCGGATGTGCTCCTTGGCTGGTGGAAGCACATGACACACTCTGATACGGAAGCTGCACCTCAAAGAAATCTGGCCAGGCCACGGTTTAAGCTGACGGACAGAGAGACCTAGTTTCATGGCCAGGTGCAGCTTCCTGGAGGGTGAGGTCCGCCACCGAGGAGCACCAGGAGCCCATCTGTCCTACCTTCTCTCTCCGGCAGCCTGCTGCGAACCAGTCCTCTTCCAGCCGAGAGTCAGTCCCTGTCTCCAGCCAGGTTTCTGTGCAGCGTGCCACAGCGGAGAACCCCCGGGCAGGTGTTTTAACTGTGGTGGAGCGTGTGAGGGACTCCCTGATGCAGTGGGAGAAAGGAGACGGCACTTCCACCCACAGCCCTACCACATCCACCCACAGCTCCACCTCCACAGAAAGGCAGAGAGCCAGACAGGAGGGGCAGAGCCACACTGTCCTGCTGGAGATCAGGGACCACCATCCGGAGCAGCATAGATCTCCTCTCTCAGCTGGTCCACACCGACTCCTCATCCTCCAACCACAAGCCCTTCCTCACCTATGTGAAACCAGACCCTCACGGACCATGGTGGAACCCCAGTACCAGGTGGTGAAGGACCGGATCACTGAGCTGCTTCACAACCCTCCAGATCCAGAGGAACCTGCTCCCAACCAGTCCAGGTCTGCTCCTCCCCCCAGGTGATGTCCTTCCCATTGCAAGGCTTTCCACAGGCCCTCACCTACCAGGGCTACGGCTATCAGGAGGTCCAGCAGCAAAGGCAGCAGCCCTTCCCAGTCCAGGCACAAGTCATCGGACGACACGTTGCCACCGGTTCCACCGATGGCCACCATGCCAATGATGCCACCGACGACAACCGATGCCACCCACGCCACAGATGCACCAACGCCAGTCCTCACCCAGCTGCAGACCAGACAGCCCTACTACACTGCTCCTTCCTCCACTCCACAGCCAAGCCCAGCCTCAGTAATCTGTCCTCGGTACTGGGCTGACACCACATGGCATGGAGGAAGGAGGCTCTCACGGGGCTGAGCCTGCTGTCCGAGAGCTTCCTCAACACACCATCACCTGTTGTCCTCTCGGGGCTAGGCACCCCAGTGGCGCTTCAGACCAGCACTCCAGGCAGAATCCACCTCCACAGCACCTGGACCCTTCCCCTGAGACTGGGCACACTCCGAGTGACCAAGAGGAGTGCCAGAGACTGGGTGGCTACCTTGTAGTCTTTATTTGGACACTTTACTTGGGTCATTTTTCTTTTACAGCTTGTGATTAATAAAGTTTATCTTGCTTCACACAGTTGCTTCATTTATTTATGTCAATAAAATCTGTTGGAAACTTTTAGAAATGGTTTAAGCCTTTGCATGCTTGTGGGATGGGTTAAGATAGCAGTGGATGGGCAGGGATACTGTGGGATGAGTAATAGATGTGGGATGGGCAGGGTTACCTGTGGGATGGGCAGGGATACCTGTGGAATGAGTAATAGATGTGGGATGGGCAGGGTTACCTGTGGGATGGGCAGGATACCTGTGGGATGGCAGGAATACCTTTGGGATGGTTTAAGGATACCTGTGGGATGGCGTTAAGATAGCTGTGGGATAGATTAACCTCCAGTGTAAGGCATAGTGGGACTGTATGGTCCACCCTCCCAGGTGCCACACCTATGGCCCTTCATTATCAATAACAATGTAAGCACTGATCCACACATTTGAAACACAAACACAACTCTATTAAAACCCTGTTTTATTGTAGGCCCACCCAACATACATGGCCCAATCTCATCAGTGTGATGAGACAGGCTGAAGGAAGCATCCATTAATCATCTGTCATCCTGTCTTGCCACTCCACTGCTCAGCTGGGGAGTTGCCACAGTGTTTCAGAGAGGTTGCTGCTGCTTCTTCCCTTCACGTGAGGCTCTGTTGGGGCCTTGTACATCCTCAGTGTCTATTAGGTTTTCTCCTTGCCTCCATTCCCCAGGCTCCATGTCCCCCATTGCCTTGCTGGAGGTCCACGAGCCTGTCTGCAAGACTGGGTAGCAGGTTGCACATGAGATTGTGCAGGGATGCAGCAAGCTTCCACGATCTTCTTCACGGTCTCTGGTGATGGCTGCATGGTGGTGAGAAGTACCTGAACCTGTTGGCCAGGATGCCAAAGACGTTCTCCACCACCCGCCTTGCCCTGGACAGCCTGTAGTTTTAAGATCCTCTCTTCACGGGTGAGGATTCTGGAAGTGTAGGGCTTCATGAAGGTAGGTTCTGAGGGAGAAGGCGTCATCCCCCATGATGAAGTAGGGCACATTTGTGTGTCGTTGGGCAGGGGGTCTGGATCTGGAAGCCCACGATGAGGTTGCATTCCAGCCCCTCCTTGAGGTCACTGATGTATACCTGGGCATCTGAAGATGAGCCGTTGCCTGAAGCATCGATGTACATGAACTTGTAGTCAGCATCGACCATGGCGAAGAGGATGATGCTGAAGAAGCCCTTGTAGTTGAAAATAAGTGGACCCCGACTTTGCTGGAGCTTTGCAGGCCACGTGCTAGCCATTCATGGCTCCAACGGTGTGGGGGAAGTTCCACTTCTGATACCACTGCTCTGCAACTTTCTTCCAGCCTTCTTCAGTGGAGGGGCACTGGAGAGCTCCTCCAGGTATTCTTCGATGATGGCCTGCACCACTTCTCTGACCACAATGTTGATGGTGTTGTGTGGCACCCTCCAGCCGTACTTCATGCTCTGTTGGTGGTCCCTGAGGCCAGGTGGCGCAGATCAGTGCCACCTTGAGCCCAGGGTCCAGGCTTGTGGGCGGAAGTTGGTGCTCTGCTTGGTCAACCTGGGTGTCAGCCGCTGCACAACTTCGTCAAACATGGCTGGAGGGCATCCTCATGAAGTTCTGGAATGCCCGAGTGTCTTCGTTCCTGAGCTCCATCATCAGCTTGTTGTACAGTTCCGTACTCTGCTCTTCTCCTGATCCATCTTCGGACCCAGACGATTCTTGGCCGCCTCTTTTTCTTCCCATAGTAGAGTTCACAGAGCCTGTAGATGGCTTCACACTGTTGCAGAAGGATGATGGCTACCAAAAGGAATTGTGTTACGATCCATGGTGGAGATGACTGGATGCTGTGGAAGAGGAAGAGGCAGATGAAGGCTGCAGAGGTCTGCACAGCAGGGCTGCTGGTCTGAAAGTGAGATGCAGGTGAGTTGCTCCCCCTTTTTATAGAAATATAGGTTTTTCTCCTATGTGTCCCTTTGCATCCTCTAGGCATCCTCTAGACATCCTTAATATCCGAATAGGTCCCCTCTGCGAACGTTTTTTCCGTTTTTAAATGCTTTGTTTGCAAGCTGCATCTGCTTTCATCCTTTCTCCGTCCGTGCTACTAACACTGCGCGTCCGTTCCGCGTCCGTCTCGCTTCCTCCCTGCGTCCGTTTACCGCTGGAGCGGATGAGTTTACCGGATGCGCAACAGATGCCTAGCGGATATAACGGATGCGTAACGGATGCAGAACGGATGTCCCCTTATGCCTAGCGGATGCAGAACGGACACATTGGATACATTTTCCGCTCAAAGTTTTGAGCAGCTCAAAACCCTCTGAGCAGATGAAACGTCAATAGACAGATGCTGGACGATAGAGGGGAAGCAAAACGGAGGCATGTGAGTACAGAACGGATGCATCGCGTTTATTTTACATCCTCTTTCCATCCGTTGGTGCAGTGTGACAGGGGCTTTAGTGAGACAATTCTGAGGACAATTAAATATAATTATTTAAATGTTAATTCTGAGAGTTGAAGTCCACAAGCCTTTTTAAAAAATATTTTTATTAAGCATTTTCCAACAGTTTATAGCACATAAACACTTTTTATAACATTAAGGCATTGTCAACATTCATATTCATATATTAGTTACAATATTACTGGAATCTTCTTGAATGCAGTTTGGAAGGCACCATCAGTTAATACAACCTGGACAGCAGAGGTGGTATTTAGCAGGTTCTGACCAGTTCTGGAGAAACGGTACTGGAAATTTTGAGTAGTTCAGAGAACCGTGGTTACCTTCCCCCAGGAGTGGGTTAGGAATGGAGATTTTACAATATCCTTCCCCTGGAGTGGGGTGGGAATGGAGATTTTACAGTATCATTTCCCCTACCACATGCACCAAACCACTCCCACAGAACCAGTAGTAAAAAATTTTGAATCCCACCACTGCTGGACAGAATATACTGATTTGAGATACAGAAGTTGAGAGATGAAGTGGAGCAGGCAGAATGTGCTGATCTATTGAACAAATAAAAAGAGAAATCAAGGCTTTATGTTGCTTAGTAATCATAGGGGCTAAACCTGAACATCTCTTTTCTAAGATCAGAAACAAATAATTTGACATCTTTCAGATATGGCTCAATTTCCACAATTATTTCCTTTGGGAATGATTTCTGGATGATGTCAGAACTGTACTAACTTGTCCAGCTGCACCTATTAGTTTTTAAGTTTTTGACCATATTTTCTGGTTATTTTCATGATTATTTTGATCATATGATTATAATCATGATTGTTAACCTACATGAAAACAAAAAATCACAGATACACATTTTCCAAGCACTGCATTAAGGACATGCTTTTTACTGATATCTGAAATTTCCATCCAGGTTTAAAAAGCCATCCAGGTTTAATTTACATTTATTTTGATTTGAGCATTCAAGATACACAAAATGCTCTGCTTCTGCAAAAGAAATAAGAACATAATAATAACAAAAAAATTGAATTGCTTGCTATTAATTTCAGAACAGTCAATTTAATGCAGCTTTGTAAATTAGATCCATTTTTAATATTTCCTTGCAAACATTGTAGTTTCTAGCAAAAATGGCCATAACTATGTAAGATTTAGCTGTTTTTGGCATTGGTAGTTCTGAGTTCATGGGTCTGATCTGCCTTTGAGATTCTCCAGGCAAATATTTTTTCAAGCCCTTTAAAATTTATATCAAACAAATATTTTACCAAATGGTTCCCTAGCATGCTGGCTTTTTAAGCCCAGTCCAAGAAGACATAGAATTATCCAACTAAATTTCAATTCATTTGTTTACATCCAATAGACAGAATCTTGCCAGTTTAAACCTTTATTACTCTCCCCCCAAAAATATATCCTAGCTGCTTCTAGGGAGTGGCTATCCAAACTCTCTTCCTCTGTCTTCTACCCATCTCTGGGCTGTGTTGCCTCTTGTTTCATGCTCCTCCTTGGAAGGTGCTTCCTTCTACTTGGGAAACTGCCACTTCACCATAGACCATCATACTACCTCCCACTTCATAAGCAAAATTTCTCACATGGCTAGGGAAGTGGGAGTTGAAGCCCACACACTTTCAAGTTGTTAAGATTGCAAATCACTCCTCTAGGAAGCAAATCCTTCCTTCCATTGCAAATCAGATAAGAAAAATACCTAACTGCCAAGACATGAGTCTTTAACCCTGCCTTCTGAATAAGAACCCCTCTCCTCAGATTCACCTGAATCTGATCCATTTCCATTTTCAGCCCTTCGGGCCTCAATTCTCCCTCAGCTAATTCATTGGGTGACATTTTCATGAATGAAATTGACAGCCTCTTTCTTTCCACTTTTGTTAAGCTGTCAATTGATACTCCTCAGCACTTTTCACTCCCTAAACTCCACCCTACTGTTTCTTAGCTGCAGGGAATGGATTCTCCTTTGGGCAAAATGCTTAAGGGAGTTTTTGCCATTTTCACCCTTCTACTCCTTAAGGCCGTGTCACACTGCACCAACGGATGCAAAGAGAATGTAAAATGGACAAAAAACCTTGCCATCCGTTTGAAACGCGATGTACTCACTGCCTCCATTTTGCTTCCTCTCTATCCATCCAGCATCCGTTTATGGATGTTTCATCCGCTCCAAAAGTTTTGGGCTGCTCAAAACTTTTGCGCGGAAAATGTATCGTCAAAACTAACTTGCGCGGAAAATGGTAAATCCAATTCATCCGTTCTGCATCGCTACACCATCGCTACACATTACCAGTTCTGGCATCTGTTACGCATACCGCAATGATCCGCTTGGGTGTGCGAGTTGCGCATCCGCGGCAACTCCATTCCAGCCGTACCGCAGGGAGAAGCGGACGGACGCAAGAATGGATGCAGAACAGGTGTCCCTATGCGGATGCAACATGGGAAACAAAGCGTTTAAAATGGAAAAAAACGTTTGCAGAGGGACCTGATCTCGATGATATTAAGGATGCTAGAGTATATTGCCTAGAAGGTGGCCTAGAGGATTGCAAACGGGACCACCTATACTGCCTATTAAAAAGGGGAGGCAACTCGTCTGCATCTCAAACTTTCAGACCAGCAGCCCAGCTGTGCAGACCTCTGCAGCCTTCATCTGACTCTTGCTTATCCACAGCATCCAGTCATGTCCATCCGTTGGATTGCGACAAAATCCTTTCGGCAGCAACATCCTTCTGGCAACACTTCAAACCATCTACAGGCTCTGTGAGCAGTTTTACTACGCGGGAAGAAAAGAGGAGGCACCCAAAAAAAGTCTGGCCTTCCAAAGATGGTTGTGGGCCGAACAGCACAGTACGGACTTTACAACAAGCTCATGGTGGAGCTCAGGAGCGAAGACCCTCGGGCGTTCCAGAATTTCATGAATTTCCTCCAGCCGTGTTTTGATGAACTTGTGTCAGCTGCCTGACACCAGGCTTGACAAAGACAAACACCAACTCCTGACCAGCCTGGAACCTGGGCTCAAGGTGACCACTTAACTCTCCGCCAGCTGGCCTCAGGGGACCACCTACAGGAGCATGCAGCACAGCTGGAGGTCCAGCCACCCAGCACCATCAGCTTTGTTGTCAGGAAGTGGTGCAGACCATCATTGAAAGAATACAAGGATGGAGCTCCTCCAGTACCCCTCCACTGAAGAAGAATGGAAGAATGTTGCCAGAGCTAGTGGTATCAGAAGTGGAACTTTTCCCCACACCGTTGAAGCCATAGATGGGAAGCACGTGGCCTGCAAAGCTCCAGCCAACTTGGGGGTCCACTTATCACAAATCCAGGGGCTTCTCCAGCATCATCCTCCTCGCCATGGTCGATACTGACAAAACAGATTCATGTACATCACGGCTTGAGCAACGGACCTCTATCTTCATGATGCATCCGTGGATGCTTTATACAATGCCAGTCACCTCGAAAGGAGGCGGCTGGAAAGCAACCTCTGGTGGGCTTCCCAGATCAGACCGCTGCCCAACGACACGCAAGATGTGCTTCCTAATGTGCACTCGGAGGCGGCGTGATGACGCCTTAAGACTCCATCTAAACACCTCTCCTCTGAGCCCTACACCTCCAACATACCTCAACCTGCAGGTTAAGAGATTTGACTCTTAACTGGCAGGCTGTGTGAGGGCAAAGACGGTTCGGTGCTAGATGAGAACCCTTTGGCATCCTGGCCAACGTTCATTGTACTTCTAGCCAAGAATCAGCACCGTCCCAGAGACCATGAGGAGGATTGTGGAAGCTATCTGCATCCTGCACAATCACATGCGAAACCCACTACCCGGTCTTCCAGAACACGAGGCTATGTGCCGACCTTTCCAGGCAAGCTCAATGGTGCGGCATCGGGAGGGCCTCGTGGGTCGGTCGAGGCTAAGGTGTACGAAAACTTTATAGACACTGAGGGTGTGCAATGGCCCAACAGAGCCTCATGTGAGGCGAGAAGCAGCGCAACCTCCTTGAAACACTGGTTGCAAACTCCCCAGCTGGGAGCGAAGTGATGGCACAGACAGGATGGTAGATGCTTAAAACGATGCTTCCTTTCAGCCATGTCTCATTCACATGGACGGATGAGATTGGGCCATGTATGTTGTTGGCCTACAATGAACAGCGGTGTTTAATAAAGAGTTTTGTTTTGTGTTTCAAATGTGTGGATTCAATGCTTACATTGAAATTGATTAATGAAGGGCCATAGGGTGGCAATTTGGGAGGTGCGACCATCCAGTCCCAGCTATGCTTGCACTGGGGGTTTATCTATTCCCACAACTATTACCCATCCCATAGGTATCCCTTTCCCATCCCACAGCTATTACTTAACCCATCCCCACAGGTATCCCTTCCCATCCCACAGGTATCCCTTTCCATCCCACGCTATCTTAACCCATCCCCACAAGCATTGCAAAGGCTAAACCATTTCTAAAAGTTTCCACCCAGACCTTTAATAGAAAAAAAATTAATGAAGCAAGCTGTGTTGAAACAAAGGATAAACTTTATTAATAACAACCTGTAAAAATAAACATGACCCAAGTCAAGTGTCCAAATAAAAGCCACAAATATCCAGGCAGCACAGTCTCTGGCACTTCCTCTTGGTCACTCGGCAGGTGTGTGCCAGTCTAAGGTGTTAGGTGTAGCTGCTGTGAGGTGCTGGTGCTGCTGCCAGTGCTGGTCTGAGGGTGTTTTGCTGTGAAGCTGCCTGGGCCCCGAGAGGACAACAGCGGAGGGTGTGTTGAGGAAAGGTCTCGTGAGAGCTGGTCAGCCCCGCGACTGCTGCAGAGAGGTCCTTCCTCCATTTGCCATTGGGGTGTCAGCCCAGTACTGAGGACAGATGTTACTGAGGCCGGGCTTGGCTGTGGGATGGGGAAGGGAGTCAGTAGTGTATGGGGCTGTCTGCTCTGCCAGCGGGCGTGAGGAACTGGGCATGGGTGCATCAATTGATGTGGCTGGGCCATCGCTGTCCGTGGGTGCTCACCCGATTATCTTGCCTGCATGTGGAAGGGCTGCGTCGTGCATGCTGACCTCTGGGTAGCTTAGCCCTATGGTAAGGTGAGGGGCTGTTAGGAAGCCTTGGTATGGGAGGGACATCACCTGGGGTGGAGGAGCAGACCTGGACTGGGTGGGAGCAGGTGCCTGTGGGTCTGAGGGGGTTGTTAAGCCAGCGTGATGATCCATCTCCTTCACCACCTGGTACTGGGGATCCGCATCTCCTGAGCGGTCTGGTTGACGTAATTTGAGGAAAGGCTTGCGGTTGGAGGATGAGGATTCGATGCGGACCAGCTTGAGAGAGGCATACTATGCTTGGTGCGGGATGGTGTCCCTGATCTCCACCAGGACCTTGTGGCTCTGCCCCTCCCGTGGTCTGGCTCTCTGGCCTTACTGTGGAGGCGGAGGTGTGGGTGGATGCAGGCTTCAGCAGCGCTTTGGACTCGATGTCTCCTCTCTCCCACCCACCATGGGAGTCCTCATCGGCTCTCCACCACGCTTATCCACACCTTGCCCGGAGTTCTCCCGCTATGGCACGCTCCACAGAAAGCCTGCCTGAGACAGGGACATGACTCTCGGCTGGAAGAGGACTTGATCGCAGGCAGGCTTGCCGAGAGAGAGGGTAGACAGATGGGCTCCTGTTGCTCCTCTGTGGCGGACCTCACCCTCCAGGAAGCTGCACTTGGCCATAGCATACGTTCTTCTTCTGTACCGTCAGCTTAACCGCGGCCTTGGCCAGATTTTTTCGAGTGCAGCTTCCCGTACAGTGTGCATGTGCTTCCACCCAGCCGAGGTAGCACATCAGTATGTGTAGCCAAGACTCTTCTGCCCTCTCTCTCCAAGCAGCTGCTTACCGGCTTCGTGTCCCCTGTTACAAAGCCGGTGTCCCTTCCGCCACAGATAATCATTCTCTCTCAGCCACTCCAGCACCTCATTCCTCGTGTTCCTCCTCAATGGAGTATTGCCTCCTCTCCCATCCCCGCATACGCCTTTCCTCCCTTTGCAGGACCAGATGGGCCCTCATCAGAGGGGCTCCCAGGTTGTTAGGGCTGCTCCACCACACCGAACAGCAGCAGCAGCAGCAGCATCACCAGCAGGATCATCATCATCATCATCAGCAGCAGCAGCCAGCAGCAGCAGCAGCAAAGACAGGATCATTCATCAGCAGAGTAAGCACCAAGCCAGGCAGGGTCAGCAAGACCAGGAGCACGTGAAGCAGGACCACGAGCACGAGCAGGACCAGGAGCACGAGCAGGACCAGGACCAGGAGCACGAGCCAGAACGAGCAGGGGACCACAGGACCAGAGGCAGCTTCAGCAGAGTACGCAGCAGAAGCACCACTGCCAGAGCAGCTACAGCAGAAACCCAGCAATGAATAGCGAGCCCAAGCAGCAGAAGCTCCAGCAGAAGCAGACGTCAGGGCCAGGGGCGCGAGGGTGCGCCCTGTCCCTTCTTGCCAGGGATGCTGGGCAGGTTGCTAGGCTTGTGCTTCTTCCCAAATGGTTGTGGGTTGCTGGCTGCAGGAAGGCTTTCAGGGAAGGGCTTGCAGGAAGGCTGGCAGGCACCAAGGCTGGAAGGCAGAAAGGCAGGCAAGAACTCGAGGCATCCAGAAGCAGGATGGCTGGCAGGAAGCCTGGCAGGAAGCCTGTTAGGAAAGTCCTGGCAGGCCAAGGCTGGCAGGGAAGGCAGGGCACCAAGGCTGCGCAGATAGACTGGACTGACAGGGAGGCTGGAAGCAGGTGCCAGCAAGGCTGGAAGGAGGCTTCCCAGGAGGGTGGCAGGGAGGCTGGAAGGCAGGCTTGGAAGGCAGCGGTGCCAGCAAGGCTGGAAGGGAGGCTGCGAAGGCAGGCTGCCAGCAAGGCTGGCAGGGAGGTGCCCAGGAGGCTGGGAGGCAGGCTGGCAGGGAGGCTGGCAGCAAGGGCTGGCAGAAAGGCTGGAAGAAGAAATGCAGGCAAGAATTCGAGGGCATCCAGCAGCTGGCACGTGCAAGCTGCTTCCCTATATATCTGTTGGGGCACTTGCCGCCAATGCATACCCCCCGCAATTCGCAATTAACGCAAGATATCCGTTCTGCTTCCGCTGTGCATCCGCTAGGCCTTCCGCTGTGTTTACATCCGCTTCATCTTGCTGTGCATCCGCTCTGCATCCGTTGTTTCCGATTTCCGCGTCCACTTTTCTGAGGCCCCCGGAAGCCTAGCGGATGCCGCCATCTGCTAGGGCTGTCTGTTCCGCATCCGCTTTGCATCGCCCTGCGTCCTCCCCGGCGGGATTTCCGTGTTAATCCGCTTCAATTATCTGCAAATTTTGCCTCTTCTGAAAAGCGGAAACCAACGGATTTGTAACATTTTTTCTCTTCGTTGTGTCCTTTTTGCATCTTGTTGGGCAGTTTGACACGCCTATTAAGTGGTTTTATCTTTTCCTTAACTTAAACATGGTGTCTCATTTCCATTATTTCCTTTAGGCAGCCTCTTTCTGCACAGTGCTTGCGGGAATTCTGGGAAATTGAAGTCCTTCATGTCTTAAATTGCCCAAGGTTAAGAACTGCTGTTCAAGGCTAACTCTTCATTTTCATCCTTTCCCTGGACATGGCTTCCCAGCTAAACTTCTCCCTCCCTCTTTTCTCTGGATGCATACATGCATGTCTCAGTGTATGTACACAAAGCTCTAATAGCCTTCTACACTAACTTTTTTTGGTGATTTATTTTTTGTTTCTCTATTCTATGGAACAAGATCTTCCTTTCTAGAATCAGAGACCTGATTTCTTTGATTTTCTTACCAGTTCTGATTTTTCTAGTCCTGGCATCAAGTTGTCTCAGAAGAAAGATTCTTTGTTGCTTCACTTAATTTCTACAGACATTGGGTGAAAATATCTGAAAGTCTTATTTCTTCAGCTTTCTGGTTTCTTACAGTTATGTCTATGCAATCAAGATATTGGCACCTAATTTAGTTTTCTTAAATTGTCAACTGTCTTTTGTTGCTCAAGGTGGTTTACTTTCTGAACACTATTACTGGAACTCCATATCTGCAGATTTTAACAAGTGAAAACATTGGCTCCAATGTATTGATGTGAAATTGTAATTGAAACAATAAAATTATATATATATATATATATATAATATATATATATATATATATATATATATATATTATTATATATATTTATATATATGTTTTTTAAGCTCTCGCGAGGTACTTTTACAATTTGTGCTGTCTAGCTTTCCTTCCGGGTATTATCCCACGTCATTGTAGTTCTGTTAAAGTTGTAGCAACGTTTCAGCAGAATCTCATCTTGCCATCATCAGGCTCTGTATGAAGTGGTGTCTACAGTTCCTCGGTTTCAAATTTGCAGGCGGTCTATTCTGATTGGCTATTAACCTGGGTCGTGTTTCATTGGACTTGGGAGTTTGATTCATTGGTGTTTCAGGTTTTTGTCTGTTTTTGTGGCTTTGATTGGCTTGGCAACACTCGTTCTTGTGTTGGAGGCTTTCAAATGGCAGCTTGGCTCTCGTGTGAAAGGACAGCTGCTAATTCATCAGACAAGCTGCGGTTTCACCTGGGTGCCTGTTGGGGGGGTGGTTTGAGCGGAAGGCATCGAGGGAGTCTGTCTGTGCTTCAGGTGTTGTTCTGTTTTTGTGGGTGGAGATCTTTCTATTTGAGAGTGCAGGCTTCCAAATGATTGACATCTGCTGGAATCATCTCTTCTATTCATGCATGTCAGGTCTTTTTCAATCTCTTATGGCTTCTCTGATGATTTCTGTGGCTGGGGTTTTCTATAGTGGCTAGGCGGTTTACTTGCCCTTTGAAGTTGATGTTGTTGACCTGTTGGTTTTTCATGTGTTGGACTATCTGGGGTTTAGGACCAAGGTGTGAGGAGCGGTGTTTCCTGCTTTTTACTGATTTTTGTTGTTCATCATATGGCGGGGTACTTATTCTTCTAATTGGTCTGTCCAATGTATGTGGCCGGGCATGATGTACAGGGAATTTCGTATTGCCTTGGTTTTCCAGGTCAATTTGTCTTTGGGGTTCCTCAGGGATGGCTACTAATTTTTTTGTCTTTTTTGAGGCAGTCTTGATGTTGAATGCCTGTGTAGTATCTTACTAGATTTTATCTGTAGTACTCTTATGTAGGGCAAAGACAGCTTTCCATAGGTCTGTTGGTCTTCTAGTCTCTGTTTATCTCTTGACTGTGTTTTTGTGGATCAAGCTGGTGATTTTGTTTTTTTGGAAGCCGTTGGCTGGTGAATACTTCAGTCAGGGTGCATATTCAGTCTCTTATATGTGTTCTTATCTGCCAGCGTTTGGTTCTGGTAATAAGTGTTTTCGCCATGGAATTTATCTGTGCTGGGTGGTTGAATGGATATTGAGGCGTTTTGAGGTTGCGGTTGGGTGTGTTTTCTTTGCGTGGAATATTGGTGTATCCCAGTGTGCCATCTGTTCTTTGTAGATTAGTTACATACTTAGAATGGTAGTTGTTTGTTATTTCCGTTTCCATGGAAGAACTGATTTTGGGGTGTTGTGTTGTTTAGGTGTGTTAGGAATTGTTTAGGTTTTCTTTTCCATGGGGCCAAATCACAAATGTTGCTCATCGATGTATCTTAGCCATATTTGGCTTGTGGGTGGCATTAGCCAGGGCTCTGGATTTCGAATTTTCATGAAACAGGTTTGCCAATGGACGGGTGTCAGTGGTGATCCATGGGGCTCCTTCAATTTGCCTTGTATCTTTGTCCTTTTTATATGAAATATGTGTTGGTTAGGCAGTGGTTCTTGTTAGTTCCATGAGGTCTTTTAGCTGGTTGGGTATTTATTTTATTATGATTTTCAAGAGTGTCTTTTATTGGGACTTGGACAGTGAATAGTGAAACCACGTCGAAACTTACAAAAACAGATCTTCTGTTTTCTACGTTTAGCATCTTTGAAATCATTCTTATGGAAGTGGTATGAGTTTTTGTACATATGAAGCTGCGGTTTCAGCAGGGGCTGTAGTTGTTTTGCTAAGTATTTAGCTAGGTTTTGCTAAATGGTGCTCCTATGGTGAGCTGACTATGGGTCTGAGAGGTTATGCCTTCTTTGATGATTTTTTGGGAGGCCGTATAATTTGGGGCATCTAGAAGATTTTTCTCTTGGGATGATCGTCTGTTTGATTTCTTTGCTTATGTGGCTGGTTATAATTTATATATATATATATATATATATAACCTATGAAAAAATGTCCCCAAAAGTCCATGTGAAAGAACAGCCAGGTAACAACTTGGAATATTGCTGATTTTTCCACCTCTAAACCCTGCAGTCTGAACAATTGATCTTTTCTCATAAATAGCATTTGAAGAGCATTTGTGTTATTCAAGCATTAGAAATACTCTATAATCCATATTATGCATGCTTTCACTATTTTATTCTTTCTAAGCATTAACCTTCTGTCTGAAACTGGGGATAAAAAAGTTCCTTGCCTAAAAAGATGAACCTGGACCAGACTCCTTAGGCAAGACATGATAAAATAAAGTAAGCCACTGAACATCTGTTAAAATAGAAGGAGAGGACAGAGGGCAACTACAACTACCCAAGTCGTCATCGCTTTCCACTTCAAGTGTGTTGAAGCAAGATGTTTGAAGAATTTTGAGAGACAGGAAAGAAGCTACATAAAACCAGCAACACACCCCAAGTGTTTTCCTTATATAATACTTTGAATTTTCACAAAATGTAATACATTCAGTATAATGCAATGAATTGTCGCTAGTTTTGGATGTCCTGACAGAGCCCATCTATATGGTTATACTTTTACAAAATTTTGTTATTTTTGTCCCCTTTCAGGATTGTTACAATATTTCTCTTGCATTTCCCCCTCTGTTTAGAATGTAAAATGTCACTCAGTTGTATATATATGGACGGTCTGGGCAAGTTTTAAAAAATGCCAGTGTTCCTTCTATGGCTGTTTGGGTTCTGATTTAGAATTCAGTTCCATGCTATAAAAACAGTTTGTGAATCTTGAAAGATTACATCAATGACACCAAGCAGCTGTGGTGAAGAAGCAGAACAGGAACACTGGGAATTGTGATGATGTATTGTAATGACATTACATTATTTCCTGCTGAACCCATTAACCCATGTCGCTGCTCTAAGTCCTTTTAAATTAATGACAAACATTTCAAATTCCCTGGGACTTTTCAAGGAACTGAAAGCACAAAGAACAAGAGCCAAACTCACTTATGACATCCAGCAGGGTTCAGATTCCGTTTAAAACAAAGAAGAAAAGTATACAACTTGCATTCACAGGCACCACATGACTAAGAGGAAATATTCTTGCCCATGCCAGCTTTTGTTTCTGTAAGTCTTTTGTACACTGTTAGCCTTCTGTATATAATACAACAAAGGAGCTCAATACAAGTGAGGCATGTAGAATAAGTGCAAAGTGTGTGGATATTAAGATCGTTGTTTGTTAGGATGTTTTTGCTGCATCTTCTTGCTCTCGGTAATTAATCAGGGTTTCTCACTGCAGGAAATATAATTCACTTTCTCATTCTTAATGATAAATCCACATGACTGGCAGATTGACAAGATGCATTGCTTTTGATATTAACAGCTTTAAAAAGATGGGAGGAGAGGACGCATGGTGGAATCAAGTACATCTATAATATAATGAGAAGTTTCTCTGTTATCTCTGCACTTTCATCAGGGCTGATTCTAGGTTTGATGAACTTTCAGATTTAGGAAAAACAATTATTCCCTTAGTTGCTAAGTGGTGGGGCTAGATTAGAAGTGAGAAGTGGTTAGAAACAATAGGAAGTGCTACAGTATTGGTGAAAAGTACTGTTCATGTACATTTTATATATGGCAAGATTCTATATAAATCTTCCTCAAAATAAAATAAAAGAAAAGAAACCTCACTAGATAGTGCTGTTCAATCTTTCTTTCCTGCCAGATGAAATCATGTTTATAGGGTTAGACCTGAGGTACAAATTCAGTGGCACAGTACAATATTGTCATCCTTGTGTGCTGTCCCCTTGAAACCTTATAATTGGCTAACATTTGCTGTCCACATTATGTGTTGGATAGTAGCCTGTTACCTTACTCTAATTACCTAATGGCTCTAGGTTAACTTCCTGTGGCTTTAAGTGAAATCCAACTGCTCAGGTGAAACTTAAATTTCCATAAACCAAGAATATTGTAGTAGAATGTCATGCCTCTTCCATACTATATATTTATACTGCTTAATCTGGAGCAGAATGTAATTTCCAGATATTTCTCTTAAATATTTCTCTGTGGAGGAGTTCCAAGAGCTCACACAATTTTAATGCCAAGGAGGTTGGTGTACTTCTTCTGTAGTTTGCGCAGTATCCTAATTTATTTGGCTGTTGTGTAGGAAGGTATTTAGAAGGATCCTACAGTTCCAAGATTTCAGGAACAGACTGCACCAATGTGATAAAAGATTAGTGTGAACATGCTAAGGACTTGCGCTACAGCTACTGAGTTGTAACATCAGCTGTAGTGACATATAATTCTTGTCTTTGTAGTATATAATCTAATTTATGGTCATAATCATGTAGGAACATTTAATGGATTAATTATAATATATTGTAGGTCACATCCTTTGATATCTAGGATTGTCTTTATGCTTTTGGCACCTGGAAACCATAGAAAAAAAATGTTCCATGTATTGATAAGTTATGTGCCACCAAGTCATTGAGCCACCAACTCAACTCCTAGAGACCATATAGATATGTTCCATAGAACACCTTTGCTGTTCCTGGCTTCTGTTATGGAAATTTTATCAGCACAAATAACATTTTTGGAACTGGGTCATAAATCAGTACAATATGAACATGAGTATGAATCAGGGGTGGTATTCAGCCAGTTCTGACCGGTCCTAGCAGACCAATAGGGAAACTTTTGAAGTGATCTCTGTGAACCAATAGGAAAATTTTTTGAAACCCACCACTGGTATGAATGATTTCAAGAATCCCTTCAAATGTCTCTGATTTAGCTGAGCCATTAGTTTTGCTATTCACAGAACACTTAGGATTTTTTTTATATATACCATCAAACTTCTTTGAAGACATGTCTCTTTGGAATTTTAAACACACAGCATTTATCTTTAAACTATTCTCTGAGACTTGAAGAATATTTCTGGCTTTTTACTAAAATTAAATCTATTGTTTGAAAAAACCAACTTCCATTACCAAGAGATTAGGAAGTTACTTTAGCTTGGCATAGTATTCACATAATGTGGCACACATAGTTCTTTGTCGAGGCCTGAGAAATATTTCAGTAACTAGTCTATTTGGATCATACATCAGTAAATGTATGGTGAATGGTCTAGTCTGGAAAGTGAAGTGGCATAAATTGAGTTTCCCTTTTATATTGTTTTAATCTAATATTTACTTAATCAGTCATATCTCAGGTTTGATAGATAACTTGAGATAATACCTTCTTTAAAAATAAACACAGGAGGAGGGATCAAAAAAGCAAAGATGGCATCACAGCCAGGCAATTGTTTTTGTACATGTGTTTTTGTACATCATGCATCTATGTAAAAAAGTGGAGCTTCAAGTACACAATCATGACCGCTTGAATTTTCTTCCATGATTGCTGCTGGTTCAATATCTCCTCCAAGCCATAGTGCAACTATTGAAATAATCCAGGTAAGAGTTAGGGTTAGGGCTTATTTAGTCCCACCAAAAAGAGATTGGTTGGCATCTTGAATAATATGGTTGGACAGATACGTTTTTAGTGAGGCATCTTCATTTTTACTTTCTTGGTCTGTTATCAAATGCTTTTCCTTGGAGATTCTCTGTATTACATTTATTATTATTCTCATCCAATAGAGATGATAATTCATCTGCCACAATGTGATATTTCCCTGTCAAGATGGCACCAATGACGGCTGCATCTGTGAAATGCTCTCTGATGGTTTCTTTATTCTTTATTATTATCTGCAGTTCACTACAGATTTCATACTTATGAGACCATCTTCTAAGAATTAGGCAATGTTTCCTTAAGGAGCAGCTTTCTGATTCCTCACCCCCACCTGTCTTTGCAAATGAGAAGGAGATTCTAACTAATTCCCTGGTGCTGTGGATTACAACAAAGAAAGCAAAGAAGCGACCATGCCGAAAGAGCAGATGAGGTAAACGAGCAGGAATTTTAAACAGACTAAGGAATGGGGGAAAAAAAACTCTCTCTTCAATCTTTCTGACTAATTTACACTCACTGGCTAACAAGATGGATGAAATGCATCTCTTAGATAGATGGAATTCTGATTTTGATAATTCAGTTGCTCTTTGTTTATTGAAACCTGGCTTCATCCACAAATTCATGGGGACAACACCATATACATCCCAGGATTTCAGACATTTAGATCAGGCAGAATTGAAGAGACATCAGGTAAAACAAAGGGTGGAGGATACAATAGCTGGTCTCAGGATATAATGAAATATATAAGTTTTGTGATGAAGATGTAGAGTCTTTTCATATCAACTGCAAGCCATTTTACTCTCCATGTGAGTTCTCCTCATTTCTCCTAATAGCTGTGTATGTTCCTCCACAAGCCTGGTTGCAAACAGGCATTAACAAACTTCTTGCTGATCCCAATTATGGAGGCGAAGCCAAAGAGCCAGTTCCCCTCCACATCTTTAGAATATTCAGTCCAAGCAAATTTTAACCGGAAAAGAACTCCCAAAATATTCCAAGCATGTAAATTGTCCCACCAGAGGCAAAAATATTTTAGACCACTGCTACACAAACAGTAAAAGATGCCTTATAATCTTTACCACGAGCCAGCTGTGGGACACTCTGACCACTGCATGATTCACTTTGTACCTGTCTCACAGACAAAGAATTTAAAAACCATGAAACAAATAATTGAATCAGTGAAGGACTTGGTCAGATGAGGCAAAGCTTGAAACTCCAGGCCTGCCTTGATTGCGACCTGATGGAATGTTTTTAAAGATCCTCTGCAGACCTAGATGAGCTTACAGATACTGTGACATCATTGTCAGCTTCCTCGAAGACTTATGTGTACCAACAAGGAACTTGCAAATATAGAGTAACAATAAACCT
Source organism: Laticauda laticaudata (assembly GCA_004320025.1). Lineage (NCBI taxonomy): Eukaryota > Metazoa > Chordata > Lepidosauria > Squamata > Elapidae > Laticauda > Laticauda laticaudata. The sequence goes on from BHFT01002897.1 coordinate 36,840, forward strand.
TGGTTCACGAGCTAAATTTAAGTATGTTGTTCCAAGAGGAAGCCTACAGAAAAGGTGACCTAATAGTTATACCAACCAGACAGAAACATATTAAAAGAGAGATCAGAGCAGCAAAAAGAAGCCACTCCTGAAAGTTAAAGAATCCAGTTCTCCACAAATTGAACGCAGCAAAAACATCACGGGCTTCCAGCAAACCTCCTTCCAGGCAGAAGGAAATCAAACAACTAGCAGATGAACCTGAATGTATTTAACTGCAGGTTTGAAAAGGAAACTACGCTACTAATCTCAACAACGCCACATCTTGAACACAACCAAAACAGCCAAGCGCCTACAACTGGCCCCATCCATTGGATTCACAACCTCTGTGATCACAGAAAACAGAAAGTGCAAGATCTATTACACAGACAAGAGCAGGAAAAGAGCCAAGCCAGACAAGATACCTCCTTCTGGCTAAAAGTTGTGCTGAGCAATTGGCCCCATCTTCATTTGCAATCTCAATAAGATCACTAGAAGATGTGCTATGTTCGCTTCCTTGCTTCAAACAACTCTACCCATCCCCGTGCCAAAGAGAGATCTGAGAGGAACTGAATGACTACAGACCAAGTTTGTTCTTCGAAATCTGTAGTTTAATGAAAATCTTTGAAAGGCTTTGGTGTTTTCCACCTGAAAACCATCATGGATCCTCTGTTAGATCCATGAGTTGCATATCAAAGCAAAATAGATAAACAGATGATGCTGTTAAACAATGGCTCTGCATTACCCCTACAAGCACCTTGAGTCTCCCAATAGCTATGCAACGGCCCTCTTGTAGACTTCAGTTCAGCATTTCAATAACCATCATTCCAGACACTCTTTCTAAAGTAATCAAACGCAAATTAGCAGTACCGCGAACATACTTGTAAGTGGGTCATGAAGCTTCTAACAGACAGGAAGCAGCAGGTGAAGCTAGGCAGAATCATATCCAAATACGCTGTACAATCAAGACAGGGGCCCTGCCAAAGGCTAATCTCACTACTCTTCTCCCTATATCCAATGCTGCATCTCCAAATGATCATCCTGTTAAAATACCTAGAAGTTTGCTGATGATACAAGTGATTGGTCTCATTCGAGACAATGATGAATCTGCATAAGACATGGAGATTTATACAACTTGCCTGTGGTTTAACCAGAACAATCTGGAACTGAACAGCACTCAAAACCATAGAAATGGTGTAGACTTTAAGAAGAAACCTCCCATACACCACCCTCTACAATACTAGACAACACAGTATCAAACAGTAGAGACTTTCAAATTTCCCTAGGTTCTCATGAACCTAAAATGAAGAACGCTAACCATCAAAAAGTCATCAAAAAAGCATGAACCAAAGAATGTTCTTTTGCACTAACTCAGAAAGCTCAACTGCCCCAAGGAGCTGCTAATACTAGTTCTACTACAGGGGGAATGATTGAGTCTTACCATCTGCACTTCTATAACTTTCTGGTTTGGTTCTTTAATCCAACAGGACAGACACATAACTTCAGAAGATATTAGGACTGCAGGAAAAACAATTACTCCTCACCCCTTCAGTCGAGGACCTGTTATACTGCACAGTCAAAAGAGGGCTGTGAAAATATTTTACAGAAAATATTTACAGACCCCTCACATCCCAGACATAAACTGTTTCAACTCCTTCCCTCAAAATGACGCTATAGAGCATTGTACACCAGAACAATTAGACACAAGAACAGCTTTTTCCCAAAAGCCATCACTCTGCTAAACAAATAATTCCTCAACCCTGTTCAATTATTACAAAGTCTGCAGTACTATTACTGTTAAATCTTGTCATCACTCCTTATCACCCATTCCCTCCTACTTGTGACTGTATGACTGTAACCTTGTCGCTTGTATACTTTCAATTTATATTGACTGTCTCCTATTATGAATGATTGCTTATTGTACCCTATCACTATCATTAAGTGTCGTACCTTATGATTCTCAACTCCTGATGAATGTTACTTTTCTTTTATGTATACTGAGAGCATTTACACCAAGACAAATTACTTGTGTGTCCAGTCACACCTGGCCAATAAAGTATTCTATGCTATGCTATGCTATGCTATGCTATGCTATGCTATGCTATGCTATGCGATGCTATGCTATGCTATGCTATGCTATGCTATGCTATGCTATGCTATGCTATGCTATGCTATTTATGTACTGTTTAGCTAGTACAGTATTTGTCTCTGGGTCTTTGGCACCATTAACTACCAGAACAATTTTCAGTCTGCCTGGATATCTTTAATTAAAAAACAGTGCTGAGTTTCAAAACTTCTTCTCAGTTTTTATCTTCAACTTTTAAAGAATTAGATAGGGATACATTTTCCCTTGTGTCCTATGTTGAGCTTCAACAAGACAGAAGAGAGCTCCAGTTGTTCTTCCATTATGTCAGAGCAGAATCCATGATTGTGCACAGTTTTGTTTCATGCTTGCTTGTTGGAGGGTCCTGATTGAAACCAGAACCACCCTGGAGGGGTGGTGAAGAAAAGGGAAACAACTTGGAGGTTTGAGGGAAGCCTCATCTCCTCTCCCCTCCAAAGACAAGTTGCAGCAGTGGTCAAAAATGGCCACCATGAAGACGGGAAGCAGTCTTGGAAACTAAGACTGTGCTGGAGCAGTTAAGTTGTGAGCGGAGTATGAAACAGGCAAAATACATGGACATTAAGGTGCCCTGAAATTAAGAAACAAAGAACTATTTTGGATGAAAGTGTGTAGAAGCAGTGTTCAGAGAGAGAAAGAAGGAAATTGGAACTTATAAAACTGGTTTTGAATATTGAAATGAATTAATTTGGAGGTGAAAACTCAGAGAAAAATATTTGATTACAAAAGGCTTGGAAACTAAATTGGATTACTTTTGGCACTAAATAGGCAGAAATAAATGCTGGAATTGAATGTGTTAGAAAAAAATAGCTAATAACTGTAAATAGAACTGAGAGTGCCACCTAATGATATAGGGAAAATTTCAGTGACTCTTTGAAAAGTGTTTGGCCTTTTTAAAACTGGAACGTGGAACTTAAAAGAAAATAAGAAGAACTTCATTGTAATAAAATAAAAACCCTGAAAAGTGAAATACTAGAATATTACAAGGGGGAAAAATATTTGAAGAAATTGCTTTGGAACTACCCAGTGACTATGGGAAAAAGTTGGGAAAAAAATCAATAAAAGGAACCTGGAAACAAAGACTTATGGATATTGGTTGTTGAAATTACATATAAAAGACACTGGTTGAAACAACTTACTGGACATTTGGATTTGATATAATTGTCAAGGAAGTGGGTAGGAAAGGAGCAGCATACAAAATGGGAGAATTATTTGTGGAATTGAGATTGCATCATGAATTAAGAGAAAGGACCAGAAAATAAAGAGAAGCAGGGAACAAACAACAATAAAAAGAAACTACATAGTTAGGACAATGAACGACAATGGGTAAAAAGAATAGTACAGAAGATTCTGCTAGGTAATGTTTTGTGATATATAAGAATAAGGATTTGAAAATAGATAAGATTAGAACTGATAGGTTTTTTTTTTTAAGGATTATTGTTATACCAGATATAGAGTTTATTAAAATAGATATGGAACTGGGAATTTACTATAAGAATATTAATTGATAATCAGTGATTAATAAATTTAAAATGAATTATGAGAATTGTAATGGAAAGATTAATATCAGTTGCTATAATTAATTGAGTAGATTAATATTTTTGAAATATATAGATGATTTACAAGGCAATTGAGAAAAAAATACCATGCAGAATCTGACTTAAAATATATATGTATATGCGATAAGTAGGAGATAAGAGAATATTGTTATTAATGTAGAATGAGGTAATTAAAAATGACTATACTATGTTTAATTTTTATAATGAATCAAAAGGAATAAATATAGGAAAAGTACAAGGTAAATAGGTGGTAAGCTTGAATTGACAATTAAAGGGGACAATTTCTTGAACTATTAGAACAAGGATGAAATTATTGAATAATAAATGGAATAACAGTATGTCATAAAATTGCAAATATGATAAAAGTAATGTGTGTAATGATAATATTGTAAAGTAAGATATGAGAATATTTTAAGAAAAATGAAATAAGTTAAGATATTAGCTGAAATTAGATAAAATAAGTTTAATGAATTTAATATTTGAGAATATTTAAAAGAAAACAGAATAAATAATAATATGATATGAAATTGAACAAGAAAGATGAATATATAACTATGATTATGTTTGTATTGAAATGTAAAAACCTGGAACCACACTGCTTGCCAAAAGAAATGTTTTTTTTCTTTTTTTAAAAAATATAAAAACAAAAGAAGACATTGAATAGTGAAATTATTTGGTATATTTAAACAATATGGAGATTGCCATTAGAAGAATGTACTGGAATATTGAATAATTAAATAATGAAGATTATAATTTAATACAAATATGTGTATTACCATTAGAATTATATAAGTTTGATGTATATAAGAGATATGATTAATGTTGTTATTTTTGTTTGCACCAAAATGTATGATGCTTAAGTGTCAGATTTAAAAAAAAGACAGAGAGATATTGTCCCCCCTCTCGCCCCATCTTGAGTGAGTAAAATGTCCTTGCGCTACCAAGCTGATATTTTTAAAAAATAATTTACTTAAATTGAAGAAATGCCTTTCCCATTAGTAGCAAAGGAAAAATACTGTAAAATTTCCCCTGATGAATGTAACTATTTATCAAATGAAGTGAATGTATGTCTTCGAAGATAATGTTTCAGGATACAATCTGGGTCAGTCATCGGGACCATATTTTTTTTCTTCCCAACCTTTACACTTATGCTGAAGTCTATCTTCAAGGAATTTCTCTTCTTCTATCCTGAAGATGAGCTCCAGCTCGGAAGACAAAACCTTTGGTCCCAGTGACTGACCCAAATTGCATTCCCAAGCTACCTCTGATTTTCATGTGGAAATTGATAAATACACCTCTTCTGTCCTGGATTATATTAACTCCATGATTAACAGTGTCACAACTGAAAAACATATCATCATATACCCCAATCAGAAGCCATGAATGAATAGGGAGGTTCATCTCCTGCTCAGGACCCGAGATGCTGCCCTCAGATTTGGTGACAGACAGGCCTACAGTGCATCCAGAGCTGATTTGAGAAGGGGCATCAAGAAAGCGATGTGTAGCTACAAGCTAAGTATTGAAGATCATTTTGCTAATTCCAATCTCTGGCGTATGCGGCAGGGCAACCAGAACATCACCGACTATAAGCCTGCCCACATTACTCCTTCATCTGCTAATGCCTCATTTCTCGATGAGCTACATGTTTTTTTATACTCATTTTGAATGAGACAACCAGGAAACAGCCACCAAGAAGCCACCACTTCTGTACACTTACAGCCCCTCACACTTTCAATCACTGAAGTCTGTGCTGTTCTGAGCCGGATCAACACACATAAAGCTGTGGGCAGTTAAAAGGAAAAACCAGCTGCAAGCTGACATTACTCTGAGAAGCACAAAGCCGAAGACACAAGCGTGAAGATGATGAATGAGATTTCATTGAAACATCGCCAAAATACTTCCAATTTTATGCATAATATATATATATATATTATATATATATATATATATATATATCGAATATGTTCTGAGGTTTTCGCGAGTATTTTAATGTGATCTCTGGTTATTCGGGTTTTCTCCCGCGATTAATGGAAGTTATCTAGCAAGCTGGTTCGATGAAATGTTCAGTTCATGCAGCTTCAGGCTGTTTCTGCTATATCCGTGCTTCAGAGTAAGGTGGCTGCACTGTTCTCCGTTTTAACTGCTAGTGGGGGTGTTACTTGATTGGGTGGGGTTTGGCTGTGTTCTGATTGAAGGGCGGGGTTGGCTTTGTCGATTGGCTGGCGGGTGGTTCTGCTTAGTGGGGCCCTGGCTGGCTCGTTAGTCCTTAGGTTTGCTGGGGGATTTGAGCTGTGACTGAGCTTGTTGTTGGGCTTCGGTTCGTGGTCGTGCCACATCTTCAGGTGGTTCATTTGCTCTTGTATCGGGTCAGAGGGGTTTGAAGTGGGTAGTGGTGCAGCTGCAGTAGGCTTCGGTTCGTGGTCGTGTCCCTCTCTGTGCGGGTGTGAGTCTTTTTCTGCGTGGAAATGTGTGGTAGCATCTTGTGTGGGACACTGTGGGTGGTGGTCTGGGTGTCATTCTTCATGTTAGGTAAACGTCGTTATAAGAAGGGCAGGTTTCCAAATGGTTGGTAGGCGGTGAGGTATCATTCGTATTCCATGCTGTGCGGACGTTTTCTATCTCTATGGCTCTCTGATTATTTCTGTTGTTGAAGTGTTCGTTTGGCGATGTTCTGGTATTTTTAAAGTCAATTTACCATGCTCCTGGGCTGAGGTGTGGACCAGGAAGAGGTCAGTTCTTCTTTCTCGATGAGGTTTTGTGTCTCAAATGCGGCACTAGATCCTTCGTAGTTGTCCTATGGTATTAGTGGGGCAGGACATGCAAGGGATTTCGTATACCCTTGTTTTCTAACTCGATTTGTCTTTTGGGTTTCTTAGAGGTGGAATATTTTCTGTTGGCAGAATGCTGTTTTAATGTTGTGTGTTTGCAGATCTGCTGAGTTTGTCTGTAGTGCCTTATATATGAGGAGGGCTATGCCATCTCTGTCTTCTGTCTTGGCTTTTGGTGGTGTCCTAATGTATGTTGGGCAGCCGCAAGGGGATTCGATACTCCTTTGTTTTCTAACTCATTTTGTCTTTTGGGCTAGGAGGTGGATATTTTCTGTGTGCAGAAGCTGTAATGTTGTGTTTTGAGGAACTGCGATTTTGGGTGCCTATGTATGAGTGGGGCAGGCAGTGCAAGGGCTGTCGTATACTCTTGGGTTCTAACTCGATTGCTTTTGGTTTATAGGAATGGTGGATAGTTTTCTGTTGGTGCAACATGCTGTTTTAAGTTGTTTTGGAGGAGTCTTGGATGAATTTGATCGTAACTTACAGCCAAATGGATCCCCAAAAAGAAGATTACCCACCCCCTAAAATCCCAAAAAAAAAAAAAGGAAAAAAAAAAACCCCACCAAAAGCCCAAGACAGAGAACAAGAGACATGGCAAAGCCTCCCCCATATAATAAAAGGCACTACAGACAAAATCTAGCAAGACCTCAAAAAACACAACATTAAAAACAGCATTCTGCACAAACAGAAAAAATACTCCACCATCCAAGAAAACCCCAAAAGACAAATCGAGTTAAGAAACCAAGGAGTATACGAAATCCCTTGCACCGCCTGCCCCACTACATATAGGAACAAACTAACAGAAGAATTAGGCACGCATGGAGAAACACAAACCACCAATCAGAAAAGAAGAAAACTGACCTCTTCCGGTCCAACACCTCAAAGCCACCAGGAACATGAAAATTGACTTTAAAAATACCAGAACCATCGCCAAAAGCCGAACACTTCAACAACAGAAAATCAGAGAAGCAGTAGAGATAGAAAAAACGTCCACACAGCATGAATAAACGAGATGATACTCCCGCCTACCAAACCAGGAGAAACCTGCCCTCATTAATAAACGATAACCTAACATGAAGAATGACACAGACCCGCACCACAAGTGCCACACAAGTGATGCTACCACCACACTCCACGCAGAACACCGACCCACACCACACAGAAGAGATACACGACACACGAACCAGAGCCATACCAAGGCTGCACACTAACACCCAACTCAAACCCGTCTGACCCATACAAGAAGCAAACTGACACGCCACCATGAAGATGTGGCACGACCACGAACACGAAGCCAAACTCAACAAGATCAACAGCTCACCAGCTCAAATCCCCGCAGCAAACTAAGACTAACCTGAGCACAGCCAGGCCCCCACCAAGCGAACACACCCCCAGCCAATCAGCACACAGCCAACCCCTACGCCAATCAGACAATAGGACAGCCAAACCCCCACCCAATCAAGTCACCACCCCCACTAGCAGTAAGGAAGAAGGAAGCTGCAAGCCACATTACTGAGAAGCACATAGCTGAAGAAACAAGCCTGAAGAGATGAAATGAGACTTCATCGAAACGTTGCCGTAGATACTTCATCACGCGGAGAAAACCCGAATAACCAGAGATCCATATATATATATATATATCTATAAGTTTCGCAGGGTACTTACAGGTCACTCCCCTCGGGTATTATCCCATCGTCCATTGTAGTGGCTTTTAATGTAGCACATTCAGCAGAATCTCATCTGCCATCATACAGGCTCTGTATTGAGTCGATATTGAGTTCATAGGAACTCAAATACACGAAGCTGATGATGGCAGATGAAGATTCGCTGAAATGATGCTTCAACTTAAAAGCCCACAAGACCATGGATACATACCCGAAGAAGCTGACATATATATAAATAATATAATATATATATATGCTGTTCTGCTTCTCGCGGGTATTATTCCCCATGCCACCCAAGCTCAAAACACACCGCCACCAAGGCACCCAGTATTAAACCTAGCTTCCTAACAAATGATAGCCATCTTACCGAACCAGCTGGCACTAAAAGCCTCCCCAAAACAGGAACACAAATGTTAACCAGGCCAATCACAGCCAACAAAACAGACAGAAGAAATTAGAAACACCAATCAAGCAGAAACACAGCAAACCCAAGACCAAATAAACACAGACAAGACTCCCAACCCAATCAGGATGAAGAAAAAAACCATTCTGGCCAGCAATAGCTAGCCTAAATTTAAAACCTGAAAAACGGCTGTGATAGTCCTGAACTCACAGATGAACTCAACAGAATCCGATGATGCAGATGAGATTCTGCGGAACAATGCTACAACTTAAAACACAACGTGCAAATGAACAGGGAATAAAACCCGAATGAAGTGAACAGCATAATACATGTAGTACCCGCGAAAACTTAAGAAAACAAATAATATAATCATACTTTCTTACATTTTTTGTGGGTACCTACATGTAAGGTTGTTGCAAGCTTTGTCGAGATTTTCCCACGTCATTAGAGTGCTTTAAAGTTTAGCAATGTTCGCAGAATTCATCTGCCAACATCCAGGCTTCTGTATTGTGGTTCTCTGATCAGACTTCTGGCCATTTCTGTTTTAAATTTGGGATAGCCTACCTGCTGTGCAGAATGTTTTTTCTCATCCGATGGGTACGAGTCTGCGTCTGTCTTACTGTCTTGGAGTTGCTGTGTCTGTTTGAGTGGTGATAATATCTTCTGTCGTTTGTGGCTTGTTGCTGATTGGCTGGCAAACCTTGTTTTCCTGTATTGAGGCTTTTAGTGCAGGTTTGGCCTCGAAGTAAATGGAAACCGGCTATCATTATTTAGGGAAGCTAGTTCATCTGGTGCCTGGTGGTGATGTGTTTGAGGCTGGAGTAAACAGGGGGGAATCTGTTTTGCCCCGGTGTTTGCCTGGCTGTGGTTGGAGATGTTTTGTTTGTGAGTGCAGGCTTCCAAAAATTGACAGCCGGTGGAATCATCTTCTCATCAATGCTCAGGTCTTTTCAGTACCTATGGCTTCTGAATAATCTGAGCTGGGGATTCTAAGTGGCGAGGGTTTCGTGCCAACTGAAGTTGATGCTATGACCTGTTGGCTTTCAGGTTGACTAGTGAGGAAGTGTGTTCCAGCGTTACTGCATTTCTGTGTGCCACCAGGTGGACTTATCTCTTTGGTTCTGTCCACTTAGTGGCAGGGCATGATGCACAGGGGACTTCATATATGCCTTGGTTTTCCAGGTCAATTTTATCTTTGTGGTTTCTTAGGAGACTACTATTTTTTGTCTGTTTTGAAGGCAGTCTTGATGTGATGCTTGTCGTATCTTACTGAGTTTGTCTGTAGTACCTCTTATGTAGGGCAGGACAGCTGTTCCATAGGTCTGTTCATCTTTAGGTCTAGAAGATGAACAGCATCCAAAATTTCCCTTCCAGTTTTATAAGTATTCCCTGCTCTATTTATAAAATATCTTTATTAGTACAGCTGTCAAGTAGGATTGTGGAAGGCTATGCTTTCACCTATCGTCACTTTGACAAGATATTATTTCTGGCTCTCTCTCTGGGTTCTGCACACTTGCCTCATCAGTATTATACAGTGTGTGTGTGGGTGGGTGTGGGGGTGGGGGTGTACATATATATGTCAGATAGATCAAAACTGTTACATTTTCTTCTTTGAAGGTTATGCTGTGTTTATGCCATAAAAAATAATTTTGTTTGGTCATGGGTCATAACAGTAAAGTCTTTCTATGGATTATACACTGCTCTCTGACAAAGGGACTTAATAGAAGAATGTTACATATATATAGGTATGTGAGTAGAAAATTTCCTCCCAATGATTTGTTCAAGGAGGCACTTAAAATATATCAAGAGAGTTGAGAAAGACTTCAGTTTGGGCAGTACTGGTCATATATGAAGCAGATAGCAGATCAGAAGCTGTTATAGGAATCAGATGCAAAAAGAGATTCTGTTTTGGGGACATAGCATTTCCCAAAGAAATGGAATCCTATCATGCCAACATTGCATTTATCTACTGATTGAAGGAAATATATATAAAACAGTAGAATAAGGAATGATATACCTCTAATGATCAGTGCAATCACCATGTGCCAAGGCACTGAGTGTCCTTTAGTAGAATGAAGAGAATATATTCTGTGCTATCTACAAGGCAAGATTAATAAAATTTGGCATCTATCTCCCTTCAGTTTAGCTTGATTCCTATTGACTTTCTGGACATGTCCATAAACTTTCCATGGCAATAGCATAGAACTGATTTGCTATCACCTCTTTTGAAGTCGCTTTTTCAGTTACTAAATAGCTTGCCTAGCTTTTGAGGGATCAACCAAGATTAGTCTGGATTGCTAACTGCAGAGAATAATAAAATAGTTATTACTATATAAAGAGTGTCCTCAATAAGAAAAGAAAAATGAGAACTCAAGCCAGCTGAAATGTGGCATGAAAACTTTTCTAAGAAAGGAGGTTCCAAAACATTCTCCATGCATTAAATTCCTGATCTGATGAAATATAATATTAAAGAAACAGAGAACTGGAAATGATGAACAAATCCAATCTCTGCTCCCTACTGGAATCAAAACAAATGTATTTTATTTTGAACATATCCAAACAAGGATCACCTGTAAGTTTCCTCATGCCATTGTGGAGCAGTTCTTTCAATTAAGAATGTTTCCTAGCATTCAGATGGAATTTGCTTTCCTGTGGCTGAAATCTCATATTCCATGTCCTGCCCTGTGGAAAAGCACAGTAGAGGAATGCCCCATTTTCCCCCAATCAGATCTCTATCATGTTGGCAAGATCTCCTCCTGAACCAAGAGCAGCAGTTTTATTGCAACCTGTCAGTTTTATTAGGGTATTTCTTGGTGCAAATTTAGCATGCTTCCAGAAGTCAGTAGTGGTATTCTACTGGTTCGGCCTGGTTCGACTGAACCAGTAGGTTTGATGAACTTTTGTGAGCAAACCGGTTCACTCCAACTATCAACTGCTGGTCCCTCTCACCTGCCCTAACTCTATACTGGCCTTTATTTCCTGCTTTTCAACTTCAGCTGCTTTGTGCGGCACAACTAAGTGCCATGCATCACACAGGGCTTGCAGCAGAAGGTGAGTTCCAAATGCTACATATGTGTGCATTTGGCATGTGCATGTGTGCATTTGGCATGTGCACGTAATAAGCGCACACTCACATCAAACTTGTAGGAAAACTTTTTGAAACCCACCACTGGTGGAAGTCCTGTATTTAAGCAAAAAGATTTAAATAGGCTGGTTGGTTTTCAGAAATAATCTACACCAGCGTTTCTGAAACTTGGCAATTTCAAAAAGTGTGGACATCTCTGCATGGCAGGCTGAGAATTCTGGCTGGTTGAAGTCTACACATTTTAAAGTTGTCAAGTTTCAGAAATTGTTCTGGACTATGCTCAAAAACATGTCCATGTCAACAACATGGACTTGAAAGATGGTTTCTAGGCACCTGGCAATAGTTACCCAAATCACTGATTAAGGACCATAGTTAGTGGTGTTTTTCCTTCCAGCAGGTCATAAGGTCATAAACCATACGGAAAGTACTAGGCATTGACCTTGTCATTAAGAGCTTTCTGTTGATATATTTAAGTTTATGTCACCATTCTATTATACTGGAGGAGGAGCCCAAGGAGAAAGAATGCTTCATGAAATGGTGTACAGAGGAACAGATACCCTCCCCCTTCCCTTCTTTCCTTCCTCGTGTACTAAAAAAGCAAGTATCATTTTACAAGTAAATCAACCAATATTTGTAGAAGCTGAGAAAAAATAATTTGATCTTGTAGGAAGAAAAATCAGGTCCAGTTCCAACTGGGAATAAAATGGAGGCTGCTAGAGAAAGAATTTATTGATGAGCAGAACCAACAACAGCTTGCAGTTCTAGGACAGCTGACTCCCTGGCTAGGTGAATGGATGGATATTTATAGAATGATTGAAATGCTCTATGGGGTTGTGCAATGTAGTGAGCTTTATGTCTTTTGCTATTTTACTGGTAATGGTGGTGGGTAAATCGCATTATGTCTAAATGGTCACATCCTGGTCTTAGAATTTGGGTGGGAGAATGCAAATTCTTAATCTCATCAACTCCAGCTTGGGGGAACTGTGGCTGAAGGCATTTTGGTTGTGAATAGATTGGTCCAGTCTTTCTTGATAGGAACAAAATATCCATCTCTAAAGACTTGCATGAGACTATGGGGCTGCTTTTTCCCTCTAAGAACATGTTTCTCCATTTTTCTTTTGAGGAAATATAATATTCTGTCTCTTGTTAATATTAAGAATGAAGAATATTTTAATATGGAGAGGGACCTTCCTACAATCTATGTTTTGTTTTTTATTCAAAATGCAATGTCTGAGTCTATATAAAGTAAGAATAGTGATATCCTGTGCCCTTATGTAGTGCTGATCTATTTCTTACAGAGCTTCTGACAGCCGGAGATGAGTGTATGTGTATGTTGGGAGGTGGGTGAAGTGAGGAATCTTGCAGGGGGGAAATAATAATATCACACCGTGACTGAGGAAAATTACCAATTCATATGGTGTCAAATACATTTCAGCTGGACTAAAGAAAGGATAAAGACTGGTTTCATATGAGCCAGTGAGAAACATCTTCATAGTTTCAAAGTTTCTTTGAGGAACAGATTAGTTTAGAATAATTTTGCAGTTAGAAAAATTCTGGCTACATTTATATGTAGGTTCAGGTAGAAATAAACAATAGCAGCCAAGCTTAGTTGATCTTTTTAAAAAAATGGTTTAGTGGGGCCTGGATGAAAGATTCCAAGGAAATCTCAGAATTATAATTTAAAGGCAGAGGCAGAGAAAAGTAGTCCAGAAGTAGGCAAAGTTATATATGGTTGCCAAGAGAAATATATAGACATGAATCTGCAAGATTCAAAATCAAATTAAAGAAGTCTATGTTCAGGAGGGTTTCAAAATTTTTAGCAATGGCTTCTCTGCCTGGTTGCTGGGTGGGCATGGCCATGGTGGGCATGGACTAGTCAGCCTCCTGCACCATGGCAGAGGGACATTCTGCACTCCCTGAGCTCTGGAGGTTTTCCTTTAGCCTCCGGAAGGGCAAAATCGGCCTCCCCAGGGTCCAGAGATTCTCTGGAAGCTAGAAACACACTGTTTCTGGCCTTCCTGAACTTCTGGGAGGCCCATTTTTCACCCTCCCCAAGCCTCTGTGCATGCCCTACACTTACCTGCATCCAAAATGGGTCATGTGGGGACTCCAGGGAGGGATGGGTTGGGATGGGATGGGCCAGCCAGGAGTAGGGTTTGGAGGTTCTCCGAACTGTGCAGAATCTTAGCTAGAGGTTATCCCAAACAACTGTGAACCCCCAAAGCCCACCCCTGTCTATGTTCACATTTATACGAAAATAATTCCTTCTGGCCAGGACAACAGAGGTGGTATTCAGCAGATTCTGACCACTTCTAGAGAACCAGTAGTGGAAATTTTGAGTAGTTTGGAGAACCGACAAATGCCACCTCTGATTGGAGATTTTACAGTATTTTTCCCCTGCCATGCCCACCAAGCCATGCCCACAGAACCAGTAGTTAAAAAAAAACAATTAATCCCACCACTGCAGTACAGGTACCACAAATGTGCATGGGGTTTCCCTTAATTTTATCTACACGACACTCCTATGAGAAAATATGGGCTGAGAATCAGTGACAGGTGCAAAATGGTCAAAGAATCTGTGGGAAGTAAGACACCTTAACTATCATCATATGTGTTGTGGAGCGATGGGAATGACCGAGGCGGACACGGAACAACTGACAAAATCTTTATTTAACGAAATAAAGGGTTGCTACGACTGCTGGGCTAACAAGCAGTCGGCTAGCGGCAAAAGCTGATGCCTTTTGACAGCGCTTTATATAGCCTGCTGTCAAATGACATCAACCAATCAGAATGGTCCGCGCTCCCACTAGGAATACAGACCAGAGGGAGAACTTCACAACAATGCAACACTCCTTTCCCCCGGCAAGGAGCATGCATAGTCCTGCAAGTAAGCTGGCCGTCTTCTCTGGCGGTCGGAACATCGCAAAACAGGGGCTTCTGTTCTTTGGTCGAATTCCTCTGTTTCAGGGGCCTCTTTGGAGCTGGTTACTGCAGGAGCCTCGTCCTCTGGAGCTGTTGATGGGTCATCAGGCGCTGGAACAGGTAGGTCCCTCCGTCCACAGCTCTCCTGGGTGTTCTCAGTCGGCGGCAGCAGGCTCTCATCGGCTGGTAGTAGACTCAGGTCGGTGGGTGGTAGACCGGGACCATCAGCGGCCACTTTCCAATGCCTCCTCAGCTGGTTGATGTGTCTGCGCCAGGTACGACCATCTTCAAGCAGAACCCTATATGACTTAGGCCCTGTTACAGCTATGACTTGTCCTGGCACCCATAAGGGGTGGCCTGCATAATTGCGGGCATAAACCAGGTCATTTAAAACAAACTCCCTAGGCTGGATGTCAGAACCTAGAGGAGTCACTGGGGCGTAGTGGGGGTGCAGCCTGTCCAGGGCAGTCCTCAAGCACCTACCCATAAGGAGTTCA
>BHFT01002898.1:0-22500 GCA_004320025.1 Laticauda laticaudata
TAATGGAGAGGCAGTTTCTGTAAGCAACACCAGAATGTTTCCTTCCTGCTTTCCTTACAGGATTAGGCCAATAATTTTTTCTAACAACCGGTTCTATGAATTGCTTAGAATGTTAACAACCAGTTCTAGTGAATAGGTGTGAACTGGAAGAATCTCACCCCTGGTTTAGGGTGAATTGTTGCTTAAGAGTCATTTACTTGTGATGCTAAGCTTCAACTCAGAGAACAGGATTTATATATCAAGGGCAAGCTGAAACTGGGTATTAAGGAGGATATTTAACTCAAACAATAAGATGAGTAGAATAAAGTAAAAATATCCTTAAAAGATACAGATAAAGGTTTCTCCTGCCAGTCGTATCTGTCCCAAAGGACTGTGCTCATCTCAGTTTCCTAGCTGAGGAAGCCAGCATTGTCCAAAGACTCTTCCATGGTCATATACCTGCCTAACTATATGCAAAAAGTGCAGTTATCTTCCCATAAAAATGGTATCTATTTAATACTTGCATTTATATGCTTGCAAACTGCTAGGTTGGCAGGAGCTAGGGTAAATAATGGAAGCTCACTCCATCATGCAGTATTTAAGTCTCAAACTGCCAACCTCCTAGTCAACAAGCCCAGTGTCTTAATGGCTCACTTCCAATAATACCTCAATTAGGTTGTTAATTACTATCAAATACTTACATCTGATGCTGAGAATAAAAACCTGGCTCAGAAACCTTGATCTCTTGCAAAACTTTGGTCCAAGAACTTCATTCTGTACAGCCTTAAAACCGAACATAAAAGAAAATAACAAACCAAGTTGTTCTCACTAATCATCAGTTTTATTCAGATTCTGATAAGGCCTAAAAAACTGATGCTAATTATCTTTCAGGTCTAAATTCCTGTTAACTAAACAAATGAGGAATTTAAAATAAAAAAAGGAAATGGAAAAAAAAAAGATCGACTATTGAAAGCTGCTGAATCAAAATACATTTCCAGGTTTTGGAGATTAGTATCTTCATCTCTCTGGGACTTGCTTTGGAATGTCATATCCCAGCTATGAAATAGAAAGAGTGTTTTCATGCCTTACATGCACACAAGCTCAGTCCTATAGTCTCTTCAGAAAGAGATTTTGAAGTCCTGCCCCTTTTCTTTCCTATTTTGATATCAGAGGTTGTTTCATTAATCAATTAACAGCTGGAAAAACACTAGGGCAGATGACCTACTTCCCCTAGAGCGGATTAAAAATAATCTGGATTTGCAGGCTTCAATCTTAATGTCCTTTATATAGATAGCACAGCCATTTATATAAGACAAGAGGGTGGACTAGAGAAATCTTTTAGAAGGGAAAAGAACAAAGTGGCTAATTACTGCCTGTTTTTGTTAAACCTAGTTAAGACCTAGTTAATGACACCTACACTAGAAGTCCACAAACTGATTGGAGTTGCAGAGTATTTTAACCCAAGAGCAAGCATTTGTGCTGTGAATTGTGTTGTAAGATTTCTAGTGGAATAATATACATTCCAATAAAGTTTGAATTATATGCTGCATTTGATGTTTTCAAAAAGGATTTTTTAGCATGCTTCAGGAGTAAAACTATAGGGCAGAGTTGGAGCCACATCAACTGACTGTTTTTTACTTGCTCTTATTGATAAGATACTTGAAGATTAGTATTTTCATATATTATAAGATGTAACATTGTTGGTTACAAATTTGACTGTTTAAAGAAAAGAGGTAAAACCAGAATGTTTATTGTCCCGTTGGTCTGTAATTTCTGTATTCATCCAGATTGAAAACATGAGAAAATAGAATTTAATCCCCTTAAATTGCAAATAAATATATCCCAGTGGAGTAATATACAGATAGTGCATTTCATCACATACATCTCTGAATGTGTTTTTTAAACTAGGAACAATATTTATACAGGTAGTCCTCAATTTATAAGAGCTCATTTAGTGACCATTCAAAGTTACAATGGCACGAAAAATGTGACTTATGACCTTTTTTCAAAGTTATGACCTTTGCAGCATCCCCATGATCATGTCATCAAAATGATGCTTGGCAACTGGTTCATATTTATGACCGTTGCTGTGTTCCAATGTCATGTGATCACCTTTTGCAACCTTCTGACAAGGAAGTCAATCTTGCAATCTGGGAAGCCAGATTCTCTTAACAACTAAGTTACTAACTTATCAACTGCAATGTTTCATTTAACAACTGTATCAAAAAAAGCCATAAAATGGGGCAAAATTCACTCAACCAATGTCTCATTTGGGGAAAACTGCACCCATAGTAAATCATTGTTTGCGTAACCAGCATTGATTCACTTAACAACAGTGGTGATTCGCTTAAGGACCACCACAAAAGGGTTCTAAAATTGAGTAGTTCATGTGACCAACTCATTTTATGCTGTCACAAGTTACAAACAGGAAGGGCAGGTTCGAATACTGTTGTAGATTGAGGACTACTTGTACAATCCAGATTCTTATAAAAAGGTTTTTCAGGCAGGAAATCATGTCTCAAATGCAGCACTTTAATTAAAGCAAATTGAAAACGACAGAGTCCAACTTGGCTACGCATAATTAATTTTTGGCTTAAGAAAAGCTTCTTCCTCCATGACCAGGCCCCCTGATCACTTCTGGGTTCCAGTATAGGAGAATAGAATGGTTTGCATTGGATTTGTCCCATAGATGCTTCTGAGGGTGTCATATGATAAAGCTAAAGTACTGCTAAGACAGAAGATAATTGCTATTGACATAGAGATAGAGCATAATAGAATCACTACAGATGTAATAATTGGAAAAGGGATGTTGAAGCCCCAGGTGACAAAATATTTGGAACATCTTTCTCTAGCAAAATAGCACAGAGCATTTACCTTGGCTCAGTTTAATATCCTTTCCTCAGCATTTATGGAAGGTAGGTATGTAAAAAAATACACTATACAAAAGACTTTGCCCTGGTGAAGTACACATAATTGAAGTGTGGGTGGCTCACATTCTTCTATATAGTTCCTTTTATAAGGATTTTTGCAATACTTTTGTTATATCCTGTAGTTTGCAAAATCCCTGATGGCTCAGATGATTTTTCTGTTAGCCATTTACTTCTGATTCTAGAATTATGCAGCAAGTGATAAGATTTTGTCTGGCTGTTTATAATAGTTGAGCAGCAGCATTTAGAGATGAATGAAGTGTACATAAATAGAATAACGATTCATATGCTTATTAAGAGTTATGTTATCTAATTTTCTCTGACTCTGAATTTTACATTGTGTTTGTGCTGTCTGTTGAGCATGTGAACTGGAGTATCAATCAGTGGCATTAATAAAACTGAATTATTAATAATACAAATGTCCAAAATGTCCATCTACCTCTTTCCGCCTTGCCACTCTCGTTTAGTGCCTCTGTTGAACCACAAAAAACCAACAACTTTGTAACTAAGCAAGTTGTAAGAACTGAGTCAGCAGTTCAGTGAGATATGCTCACCCCAAATATAGGTGTTCAGAACCACTTTGGTAAAGCACCAGGCTAGAAACCAGGAGATGTGAGTTCTAGGCCTGATTTGGGCACAAAACCTTGGGCCAATCACTCCCAGCCCTAGGAACAGGCAATGGCAAACCACTTCCATAAAAACTTGGCAAGGAAACTCCAATTGTCCAGGCAATTGTTTGGAATCAAAAATTAACTTGAGAGCATGTGCATACAAAAACCATGGAGTAACCCAAAACAACCATTGTTAGACATCAGGTAAACATGTGCAAACATAGGTACTATGCATTAGCATGTTAGAATGTTGCATGAACCAAGCCATCATAGTAAGCTATGATTTGTTTTGATTTGGTAGTACTCTTTTTATTAAAATTTTTATCAGTTTGTATAATACAAAGAGAATACAAAAGTAAATAGTAGGGAAGTTAGGAGAAGGAAAAGGGAAGTGGACAGTGGACATTTGTTTGCTACCCATTTCTCCATGAAGTGATTTTTAATCAAATGGCTGATCCTGTTTAGCATGTTGCATTTTTATTGCAATTGTCATTCCAACATGGATTTTTCAGTCATTAGTGAGTTGTTACATCAAATGTAGCTCTGATTTTTTAAACCAAAATGTATTGACTAAGCTACAATAGCTAACTTCACATATCCAACTTTACACATTTTGGTTCACACCTCACACTATTTCACAAAATCTTCCAACACTATCTTGAAAATACCCCAGGCTGAAGGATGGTGTTTGGATTCACATATTATACTCAACTAAAATAAAATAGCCCATATTATGACAGTGTGATATGTGAATCCAGCCATAATGCCTCTACCTAGCCTACTTCAGAAGTTCTTCACGGGTGTGTGTTGAGGTTTATGCATCTCTTTAAGCCATAAAATGATTGTTTTTGGGGATTTCAGATGTGTGAATCAGCCAATGAGCGTTACAAAGTACAGCTTGTACTCCAGTTCTGGTTTATTCAACAAACCAGAGTTAAGCAAGCTGTAGAGTAGTTTATCTGTGAACCCAGTCTGAAAAAACAACCATATAGCCCACCTGAGTTTTTTGAAATGAAGGCAATTATTTTTTGGCTGCATATACTTTTCATAACTATCCTGACATTGTCAACTTAGCTTTCATATTTTGAATATTTGAATATCATTTCTCTCGTGCTGGTTAATGACTGCAATAAAGTAATTTATTATTTACATTTATCTTTGAAATAATAGGCCTTCTTGTGCCCTAATGCGTTTCTATGTGCACCAATTTGCCAGGCTTCCTACATCACCTGATTTTAATTATTTAACATTCTTTGCATTGAAAATCAATAAATAGGAATGTAGCATGCTTCCAAGCAAAACATTAACTTCAAGCTTCTATCCTTCCTAATGATGCCTGTGGGGTCCAAACAGACTTGAGTGGCATATTTTACAAAGAAAAATTGTGGTGAGCAGCAGCAAGTGTTTTGTCTGAAAGTGGTCTGCCAAGGAAGGGTAAATGTATTGGGAGCACACTGGGTTGCAGCAGCCCCATTCTGCTATTTGAGAAATGGGTGTTTTGTGATAGGCCAAGCTCAGCAAAGGGTAGGCATGTCCATTGCATGCTCTCAACATTCCATTTTTCGGTTACAGGAACTGGCCAGGGCTAATCTAGTGAAGAGAAGGACCAGGGGAGACATGACAGCAGTCTTCCAATATTTGAGGGGCTACCACAAAGAGAAAGGGGTTAAGCTATTTTCCAAGGCACCCGAAGGCCAGACAAGGAATAATGGATGGAAACTGATCAAAGAGAGATTCAACCTAGAAATAAGGAGAAATTTTCTGATGGTGAGAACAATCAAGCAATGGAACAGCTTACTTTCTGAAGTTGTGGGAGCTTCGTCACTTGAGGCTTTCAAGAAGAGATTGGGCTGCCATTTGCCAAAAATAGTGTAGGGTGTCCTGCTTGGGTGGGGGTTTGGACTAGATGACCTACAAGGTCACTTCAAACTCTGTTAATTTGTTTCCAAATCTGCCCTTTAGCCCCCAAAGTGAGTGGAGCATCCCTCATTTCTTAGATTGGGGATCATAGACAAACATAAAGATGATTTTATATGTATTTTAATCTTTGATTGGGTGCCTCCCAGAGTTGTTTGAGAGGTGAACAGCGTATCAATGTTTTAAATAAATAAACTTAAATCATTATCTTACAGGATCACATTGTGTTTTGCAGAGCTGAGGAGCCCCTTTCTCTTCCAGTGGGAATGTTTGCTTGCTGGAACTAGGAATCCTAAATCTGTGAATTTTCCCAAGCTTTTCTTAATGGGGCAGGCACCAAATAGCAGCTGTGGGTGGAGTAGGAAGCTTTTCCTCTTTGTGGTTATCAGACAGAGCTAAGTTTAGCCTCTGTTTACAATTCTCCAACACTGCCCAGAGTTTAGATGGGAAGAGGGTTTGGCTGCTGCTTCTTTTTAAAAATCTCTTTCCCAATAAATAATACTTGCAGGCTTGAAAAGAGCATAGGCTGGCACTTTAGACAAGAGGAAAGGAATGTTTGGCATAAATAAAGCATGTTTGGCATAAATAAAGCCAAAATAGGATTGGAATTTAAAACAAGGGACCCCACCTTTCAACTTTCCCCCCTTCTCAAGTTCACCTTCTGCTGCTGAACTTTCCTGGCTTGTTATCTTCAGTATAACAAAGTATGTAGTCTCAGATTCCTTTATTGCCATCTATTTGCTTTATCCATGAGAGATCAACTCATAGTCTTCTCCACCTGTAAAACTGGAAAAAGGAGCTGGGTCAATGGTGGGATTCAAAAAAATTACTACTTGTTCTGTGGGTGTGGCTTGGTGGGCATGGCAGGTGAAGATACTGCAAAATCCCCATTCCCTCCCCACCCCACTAACCTGCTTTCCAGCTCTGTTCTGTGCAGGACAACAAAAGAAGACTCAACCAATCAGCTGGGACTTGGGAGGCAGAGAATAGATGGGAATGGGGCCAGTCAGAGGTGGTATTTGCCGGTTCTTTGAACTGCTCAAAATTTCCACTACCGGTTCTCCAGAATTGGCCAGAACCTGCTGAATACCTCCTCTGAGCTGGGTCCATTTTTAGCCAGAAATTTTCAACCTGGAGTTTTTCAACATGCAGGACTCACATAATTTGATGGAATTTCTGGCTTAAAAGTTTCCCTCTCTGTCAAAATAACTTCATGCATGAAGCCAGCTGCTTCTTGGACATACTGTACCATACTCCACTCCACTATGTCCACTACCCTCCGGACAATTTGACATCAGATGATAATTACCATAATTAAAAAAAGGTTAAAGCATATTTTCTCCATGAGTATCTACAGGGGGACAGAGAGGGGAAGACAATTGACTATCATGGACATCATGACATTGTGGAAATGATGTGATTTGAATTGAAGATTACATTGCATTACACAACTATTGCATCAATAACACAATCAAACATTAGTATAACAAAATGTGCTTCTTTTTTAAAGCTTCTTTTCACTTTCTAAATTAGGGAAACAATGTAAGACTAAGTGATAAGCTCACCTATCTACATTTTCTTAATGCATTTTTTAATTTGTGTCCAAATCTATTGTATTTATTTCTTCTTTTCAGCCTTATCATTTATTAGATAAACATTTTCCATTTCCTCTAAGAGCGTAGTGGCATTTCTTCTTTCATTTCACCATCCACACCCCATGAAATAAGTTGAACTGAAAAATAGTGGCCAGCCTAGTATATATGTTTCTGCAAATTCTAGACTGAGGAGAAAAAAGGAAATGTCTTCTCATAAAATTTAAAAAGGAACTAAAAATGGAAATGTTCTCACTTTTTTCTATCTTTCAAGCTAATATATCTGCATATCATAATCTGACATATTTTAGATGTATAAAGAAGTAAAATATATTGTTCTATTCTGATTTAGAAAAATAATGGTTCAGAAAAATAAAGCAAAATTATCTTATTTTACAAAGCTCAGCAAATAATAAACATATTAAGACCACAAAAAGGACTTTTTCAACAGCACCCTGACATTGTAGCTGTACATTCTTATATCTTGCTAAAGCCATATTAGCATAATTAAAAATTAGACTCAGCAGATTTTGAAGTTTTCCAATTTAATGCATGTTTTTTCTGAACACAAATGCACAGTACAGCTGCAGGTCAGCTAAAAGCTCTATAGATCCAAAGAGATTTAATTAGGCCACAATGAATGAACTTGAATCATTACAACCTGCTTGGCAGTGACACAGACATACATAACCCTTTCACCAGAAGAAGAGTGCATAGAATTTGCATGCCCACCTTTGACAACAAAGCAGCCTTTACTTCAAGGCCTAGTGCCAAACACAAAGACATAAAACAAATGGACACAACCACATAACCTTTTCACTGCTAAACTCTGTCCAGACATCTCATTATAGTAAATAATGCTGCTTCTTATTGAAAAAGGCAGTTAAAGAGGGGGTGAATACTGATAGGAGACCATGCAGATCACGTGCCAAAAGAAGGCAAAGCTAATATATGTTACTTTCAATAGCCAGTCTCCAAGAAATTCATCTGATGGCTTTCAGGAAGGAAAGTAGAATTTAAAACCCATATTTTGCTCATGGAATGCTAATTAGTGTTTTGTCGGGCATCTGCTGGGCGCAAGGTGGGTGGCTTGGAGAGTGGTTCAGAAACGTCAACATGGAAGCTACAGTTATGCAATCCAATTTTAATATATGTTACAGCAAGTCTTCAATCACATAATCATGGCCATCTTGATTGCTTTGACATTACTGTCTCCCCTGTCGCCCCAGGGGTGGGATTCAACTTTTTACCAATCTGTTCTATGGGTGTGGCTAGGTGGGCATGGCCATGTGACTGGGTGGGCATGAATTGTTTTTGCAGCAATCCCCCCCCCTCTCTCTCTTTTTTTTTTTTTTGNGGGAGTGCAGGGAAGCCTCCTGGGCAAAGCAGTAAGACAGCAAGAGGGATCCCGGCACAGCTGATCATTGAACAGCTGATTGTCAGGAGCGGGGGGGAAAGGACTGACTGGGCAGGGGAAAACACAGTCAGTGATGTTTGGCATGCACATGATGTCACTCATGCACAGTAAAGACTGACTGGGTGGGGAGGGGGTGGGGAGGGGAGGGGAGGGGGCAGCACAAATTGCCAGTTCTCCAAACTGCGCAGAATCATAACTGGTTTTATAGAACTGGTCCAAACCGGTAGAATCCCACCCCTGCCCTGCCCCCCTGCCGATACTATTTCATTTAATTCTAATGTGATTTGCTTTGATCTAGTTAAATCCTTTATGGCTTGAAAACCATGCTTTACCATGAAAACCATGGTTGTGCTTTCCAAACTATTTCCTTCATTATCTAAGCCAATGTTTCTCAATCTTGGAAACATAAAGATATGTAGACTTCAGCTCCCAGAATTCCACAGCTAGCCATGCTGGGAATTCTGGGAGTTGAAGTCCACACATTTTTAAAATTACAGAAGTTAAGAAACACTGAATTCTGAATCACTTATTAGAATGTCCTATCAAACTTTGAGGACTGGTCAAAGTTCCTTCCTTTAGTATTGTCACAATTTTAAATGATCACCCAACAAATGGTCATAACTTGAGAACTACCTCGATTATAAAAACAATATCACTGAATGATCATTATGTCATTTCAACAAATTACCATTGGTACCTTCTTTGATTTTTTTTTAATAGGAATACTTTGGGAGAGTTTTGAATATATTGTATTTTAATACATCTGGCAATTTTAAAGTCTATTTGGATGTCCCTATTGTGATGGGTAGCAGATTTGTGTGTTGCTCCTCAAACAAAAATCATTTTTATCAGTTTTTGGGTAATTTATAAACAGGTTTGGGAAGCACTGGCTTAGAGCTATGGGGGAATATAGTTAATGGTGTTTTACTCAACCAATTATAATCAGGCAAGGTTTTTGGGACAGAAGTCTGGGCAACCAAATGAGGAGAAAAACCTCTGAATGCAGGACCAGCCTTATCATTCAGCAGATTGAAGGAACTTATACAGTGGTGGGATTCATCCAGTTCGCACCAGTTTGGGTGAAGCGGTTGTTAAATTACCCCCCCTCCATCCCCCACTATGAAAGTGCATCCTGTGCACTGCACTGCAATGGAGAAACGGGCAATGGAGTGGCTGGTGTGAGGGAAGGAAAACTCTGCTTTCCCTCTTTCTTCTTCCTGCTCCTCCTTCTTCCCTCACACCGTCCGCTCAGTTGCATAAGAGCACAGCTCTCAGGATCCATGTTGATCATGAGGGTGGGGGGTAATTAATAACCAGTTCGCCCAGGGTCAGGTTGGTCATTATGGGAGGCTCATCCCATATGTGCAGTGGAGCTGGAGGATGGGGGTGGGCCATACCTCTCACGACAGCCAACCTGACTCTGCATGAACCAGTTGTTAAATTATTTGAATCCCATCACTGAATTTATCCCAGGAAACAAATATTGACACAGTCAGCAGCATCCATAGGATGTTCATTTCTTTTGAACCCTTTCCTTTCCAAAATATTTCACTATGTTTTGGTATCCTGTAATACATTAAAATGCTCCCTCAAAATTCCATTACCGCCCTAGGATTGTCAGATGATTTATATGCACGCATGAGATGTGTAAATAGGATCCACTAAATGCAATGTGTGAATGCATCCAGGGGCAGAAATTATAAAAAAGGCAACATCAATTTTGTGTTACATCTTCCAGAAAGTCATCCAAGAGAAATGTCCAATATTGAAAATCCTATAGAATAAAATAGGGCATGACTACAGGGCAGGACTATATGACTATGTAATCAGTTTTATCCAGAATTAAACCCTGTCATAGTTCTGATCCCTTTCTCTCAGGTAGGTTATTGGGGAGTGAGAGGAATCCTGTACAGAAAAGAACATTAGCAGTGAAAATCTTTTTCATGAGGAACAGTTACAATTGGAGACTGTTACTTTTGAAAGAAAGAAAAAAATGAATCAGTCAGTGTGGGAAAAGAACATATTAAGGGTTCTTATAATTATAAATACAATGTGGAGAATATCTATGGGGATTTCCAGTCATGCAGATCATGCTTGTTTCAAATGTGCTTTTTCAAAAGACAACTGGACTATTTTTGTTTTTCCTTGAAAACATTTCATTTCTCATCCAAGAAGCTTCTTCCATTCTTAGATGAGAAGTGAAACATCTTCAAGGGAAAACAAAGAAAGTCCAGTTGCCTTTTGAAAAAAACACCCTTGGGACAATGAAGAGAAGATGAATCTAGGGAAACTGAAGCATAAGAGATTCACATTAGAGGAATGGAATAC
Source organism: Laticauda laticaudata (assembly GCA_004320025.1). Lineage (NCBI taxonomy): Eukaryota > Metazoa > Chordata > Lepidosauria > Squamata > Elapidae > Laticauda > Laticauda laticaudata. The sequence goes on from BHFT01002898.1 coordinate 10,772, forward strand.
TTATTCATACTGCAACTAGCTAAGCTATAGCATTCACTGCCTCAAGATATTGAGATACCTATCCTTTGGGACATTTGAAAAGGGAATTAGGCATGAGATTTGCAGTAGCTAAAATGTCTTTTGCTATTAGTTGCTGGGGAAAAAAGAATAGGAGAACACTGCTGCTTTGGTGACCCATTAACATTTATTTGGCCATTGTGTGAATGCAGTGTTAAGTCAGCTAGATGTATGATCTGATCCTTGCATGGTTTGTCTGAAGCCTTTGGCACAGTGTCATAATAATTTCCAGAGCTTATTTGGTTTTGAAATACAAAGGGTTCATTTTTTTTCCTTTGACATAAAATAAAATCTTTCACAGCATCTTCTCCTATGAAATTATTTCCCCTAACTTTTCTTTCTATTCTGATACTTAGCCTCTTTTATTGTCAGACTGGAATCGTGTAATAGAAAATGCACAATTCTGACAATATTCTATTTTTTGTTCTGCAGTAGAAATGTCAAGGGAAAGAATATTCTACAATTATACTTCAGAAAGACTATAATTAACTTTCAATTAAATTGTGGTCTTTAATGTTTGAATGATTTGACCACAATTAAATGTCATTATCTGATAAACATGTTTTTCTTTTTCTTTTTTAAAAAAAAATAATTTAGATTTTACTGACAATGTGTGTGAATGTGTTGGTCTGTGTCATGTGATATATATACAGACACTCCCCAGATTAAGAATGACTGACTTAAAGGCAACTCACAGGCATGAATGGGCTACCTATGAAATGGAGGGTGGCATTCTCTTTCTTCAATCCATTGAAGTGCCAAAGGCACACATTGTTAATATATAGCCTGTTTTAAGCCACTTTCAGTGATTCCTGAAAGCATTGCACATTTTCAGCACTTTGTTAGCTCAAGGAAGGGCAATGCGGCCCTCCATTTTTAATAATAGACAGTTTGTTTGCAAGTATGAGTTCTGACTGAAATACAAATCTGGTGAACAATCAATCAGAACATGGTGGGAACAGACCTTGGAGATCTTGCTCAAGTAGGAGACCCTATACAATTTGAGACAAGTGGCTGTCCAGACTCTTCTTAGAAACCTCCAGCGATGAAGCACCTACAACTTCTGAAGGCAAACTGTTCCACTGGTTGATTGTTTTCACTGTTAGAAAGTTTCTCTTTAATTCCAGGTTGCTTCTCTCCTTGATTGGTTTCCGTCCATTGTATCTTGTCCTGCCTACAAGTGCTTTGGTAAACAAAGACCCTCTCTCCTTTATGGCAACCTCTCAAATCCTGGGATGGTCCTCCCTAGTCCAGGGATCCCCAAACCAGAATGAGAGTTGAAGTCCACAAGTCTTAAAGTTGCCAAGTTTGGAGACCTCTGCCCTAGTCCTTCTTTTCTCTAGACCTGCCATACCCAATTCCTGCAATCGTTCTTCATATATTTTAGTCTCCAGGCCTTTAATCGGGTTAACCCAATCCCTGGGTTAACAGATTCTGATTAACCCAAGGACTGCCTGTATAAGGCCAAGACCTTAATATACTATATTAATAACCAGTCCCTAACAGACCCTAGTTAATCCTGGGTATGGCTGTATAAGTCCAAGATTTTAATATTAAATTGAACAGTTGCTAAAAGAAGGTAGGCTTCTAATTTGATTAGAAAGATTTCCCGTATTGTCAAGAACTAATATATGACATTGCCCTTCTCCTCATTGCCAATATACGTCTCACCTTTACAAAGAATCTTATCTGCAAGTTATGACCACTGAGAATACTACCATTGGTTCTTAAACCCTAACAGTAGCTTAGCATAGCACAATGCCTATGGTAGAAAAATTCATTTCTACTCCACTGCAATACTATTGCTTTATCCCTTTGAGGGTTCCATAATGGGAAAAATGAAAGAAAGAGCAGCATTTTGATTGGGAATGCAAATCCCTCTGAAGTCTGTCGCTCTTTATAAGTATTGACTGCAGCCTCCAAAGGCCTCCAAAATTTGTTACCAAACTGTAATTTTCAATGCTAAATCTTTTCAAGAAAAACAGAAGCCCAAAAGATATATAGCTAAAAGCCTTTTTTCAAAAGACTTAATAGTTTATGGTATTAAGTCTTCTGAAAAATGACTCATGGTTTTTTTTTTCCCTATATATCAATGCCCCCCACCCTTTCTTCAAAACCTTGTGTGAACAACCATAGCTGGTCATACAATATATAAACTGAAACAAACAAGCAAAGGCACACAACCTCCCATTTCAAATTAGTTTTCCAACTGTTTTCATAAATCTTTCATGCATTCTAGTTTTTAACATGTACAACTCAAATGTTGCTATCTTGGATTTTGGAACAGGATTCAGCTGTGGATCTGAAGCTGGATTCAAAAGTTCAGAAGGAAAGCACAAAGTTAAAATCACCTTGTCTCTCCTATACAGTACATTCAAATAGGATGTTCTCTCTCTAATTATAATAACTATCAGTATTGCCCAATGCATCATGTAAGTGAGTTTTATTGCTGTGATGTTATGCCACAAGGGAACCAATAAGTAAATAGTCAGGTTCGAGTTCTCTGACAGGGCTGAAAACAGGAGTTGAAGTCCATTGTATCTGGAAGGAACTAACTTAGAGAACACCACTGATGTTGGTCCTGCAAGCCAAGTACAAGCATAAGATGACTTTTCTATCCAAAGAACTGTATTCTTCAATGATAACGTATCGGGGTAAGCCAGCATTGGTGGGACTGAATCCAGGAATGAATTGGATCAGAACAGTAGAAGTGAGTCTTCTTTGTCTCTATTCTTTCTCTCTCTAGGCAAGCTGTTTCTAAACTGCTTATCAATTGCCTCAGAGCCACCCTAGATGGCAGCAAGGTGTTATCACTTTCCTGCCATCTAGTGGTCCTTTTGAGTCTTACAGCCTAGATCAACCTTGGTTGATGCCTATATTATCTTTTCAATTTTTGTTTGGGAGAAGAAAAGAGATGTAAAAGACATTGGAAAAACAAATAGGAAAACTATGTTATTCTGTACAGTTTGAGGCTGATCAATTAGTACACAAACATCTCATTTGAAAGCACATTTCACCTCTCTTGTATACTTTCTAAAGCCCATGTCCCACTGCACCAACGGATGCAAAGAGGATGTAAAACGGACAAAAAAGCTTGCCATCCATTTGGAAAGTCGATGCATACGTTTGTAGCTCTACACGATATCGTGTATAATGCTTAATCCTGAATCATCGTCACGTGAGATTTCATGCAGAAGTCCGACACGCCGAAGTTTCACGCGAAGAGTTTACTGCGCACAAAATTTTTGAGCGCGGAAGAAACTTCTCACTGTGTAATGTACACCGCAACAGTCAGTGGCAGACAAACGTTCTATGTGCCTTGTCATCATGTAACGTCAACGTTATCATCATTACCCGTCGACGGCTCCTCTTGACTCACTCGAACTCACTACGTTATGCAAGTGAAACGGAAAGAGCGGAAGAATGCGAAAGCAACACAGAAAGTCAACTAGCGGTTATAGCGAGGAAATAGTAAAGGATGTAAGCAGATGCATCTCGTATAATAAAGCATAACGGACAATAAGTTGTAATAGTGACTGGAATCATGTCGAATATTTAAGGATGTTGGAGTTATGCGCTTAGAGTATGTGGAAGGACACCTACTCAGAAAATCGATATTTCGCTATAAAAAGGGGGAGGAAATCACCTGGAATCCTTAGTATCATCAGCAAGGCCGTGGTGTACAGGACTACTTTACACCCTTGTCTTGCTCTTCCACGTCATGCTCCATTCATCCATCTAATGAATTCACCAGTCCTTATGGTACTGCAGCTATTCAACACCAGAACAAGCATTGTTCAAGACTGTTTGACCCTTATTTCTACGCAAGGAGAAGAAGAGAGTACAAAGCGGTGGGTCGGAGCGATGGATGGGAGAAAGAGTGAAGTATTGGACTGGGTATGACAAGATGATATGGAGCGCTAGAAAATGAAGACCTCTTCATGCAATTCCAGCACTTAGTCATGAAGGGCGACGCAGATGTTTCGATAGAAATTGGTAGAGGCAGATCTGAGACACCAGGGTGACCAAGCCAAAGCACCACTTCCATCTCAACCTTGACCTTGGACTGAAGGTGGCACCTGACTCTGCCCACCTGGCTTCTGGAACCACATAACAGAACATGCAGTAATGCGTGGAGGTGCACACATCAACAGATGAGCAAAGTTGTAAAAGGCGGAGGAAAGTGCGAAGAGTGGTATCAAGATGGTGGACTTTTCCCCACACCATTGGATGCATCAGATGGCAAACCAGTGCGGCAAATCTCCAGCACTTAGGTCCTCTTATACAACTACACAGGGTTCTAGTTCATCATCTCTTGCAATGGTTGAGCTGGACTACAAGTATTCTAAATCCGATGCTTAGGCAAGGGGTCAGCTTCAGATTAGCCAGGTGAGACAGCAGCTGGACCTCAAGGATGGGGCTGGAGAGCAACTCATCATGGGTTTTCCAGATCCAGACCTACTACCGCAAAAGACACATAAGACGTGCCCTACTTCATCGGGGGGATGACGCTCTCCATCAGAACCTTTCATGGAAGCACTACTTAAGGATACCTCCATAGAAGAATAGGATATTCAACTACCTGTCGAGGCTAAGCGGCTGGTGGAGAATGTATGGCATCTTCGGCAACAGTAGACTTTACCTCCATGCAGCATGTCACCTAAGGACGTGAGGGAGCATCGTGGAAGCTTGCAGCTGCTGCACAAATCTCATGCGCACTGCTAACTCCAGTGTCGCAGAACAGGCTTGTGAACATCAACAAGGGAATGGGACATTGGAGACTGGTGAATGGACGTGCAGAAGAAACCTAATAGACACCGTGGATGTGAAAGGCCCCAACAGAGCTAGTCGAGGAAGGAAGCAGCCGCAACCTACTGAAACACTGGTGCAGCTCCCAGCTGCGAGCAGTGGAGTGAACAAGACAGGATGATAGAGATGGTTCCTTGAGTCTTTTTCATAACACTGGATGAGATTGTGCCATGTATGTTGAGTGGCCTACAATGAATAGGGCATAATAACGAGCTTGTTATTGAAATGTGTTGATCAGAATAAATTGTTATTGATAAAAAGGGCCATTATGTGTGGCAGTGGAGGGGACCATACAGTCCAACTATGCTTGCACTGGAGGTTTATCTATCCCACTAGCTATCCTTATACAATATCCAATACACCCACAATATCCTTATCTCGGAGCACCTAACCCTTAGCTATTTAAGTTTCTATTACATATCCACAAATCTAACTACGCAAGAAAAATTAAGCATTTTTCAAAAGTTTAACCCAAACTTATTAGTATAATAAAAGTGAACCAAGTGACGGGAAGACCAAAATAACTTTTATTAATAATGTCTAAACATAAAATGTTGTCCGCTTATAAAAAGCAATGAGACCGTTAAGATTGTCTTTAAGCAACGAGCTTAAAGTGAATACAGGTAACATCAGTCTTCTGGCACTAATTCTAGTCACTCTGAAGCATGTCCATGTTAGCTGTCAGCAAGCACGGGACTGTGGAGGTGGCTGTGCTGGAGTGCTGGATCGTGAAGGTGCCTATTGGGGTGTGCTTGGCCCGGAGAGTACAACAGGGATGGCGTGTTCTAGAAAGCTTCAGAGAGCTGACTCGTCCATGAAGGCTTGAGAAGGCTCCTGTCATCAAGGAGTGCTGGGATGTCAGGGCGCCAAAGACTGATGACGCAAGATTATCTGTCTTTAGGGAGCTGAGCTGTGGGGTGGAGGAAGGAGGAGTTGAGTGGAGGCTAGTCTGTTGCAGGTGGGACAAGGTGAGGCAGCTCGTGGGTGCGATGAACCTGGGCGCTGAGCTGTGAAGGGCCTGGCCCTGCTCGTGGGAAGTCCTGGGTAATCGTAGTCTTGGATCGTAGAGGGCGAAGCCCTCGGAAGGCTAGTGACATGCCTTGGGCTGGAGACGAAGACCTGGACTGGAGTCATGCAGCAGCTTCACTGGCCTGAGGGCGCCTTGCGGCGAAACGAGAGCAAGCGCTGTATAGCTTCATGCATAGTCCTGGGGTGCGGACGGATGGGCTACGCACTGCCAAGTAGACGAGACGAGAGGGACTCGGGGGGCTCTTGGTGGGTCTGGCTCACCATAGGGAGAAGGGCTTAACGTCAAGAGATGGTATGTCGTGTGGAACACAGCCGAGAAGATCTGTGCCTAGGTTTTGATTGCGTCCTGTCTCCAGAGGACAGTTGATGGCTCTGTTCCTGCGTCGCTCTCTCCCTGCTTTCTGTGGCAGGGAGCTTGGGATGGGTGTCAGGTTGGTCTTCTGGTGGCTCGCCCGCTTCTTACCTCTTTGTGACAGGCGATCCTCACGTCCTCTCGCATGGGGAGTGAAGCCTGTCAGAGGGGTCCTGCCACTGGGGCTCCCGAAACACCTGCCTGACCAGGGCGTACGCGGCTCCTGGCATGGAAGAGGACGGTTGTCTGTGGCCTGTCTGAGGGGGGGTTGTACAGAGGGCTGCTCTCAGGGCGGATTAGCCCCTCCAGGAAGCTGCACTTGCCTGAGTAACCATTCGTCCCCGTCAGCGTCGTAGCCTTGACAGAGGCCTGGCAGATTTAACTTTGAGGTTTAGTCTTGTCCAAGCGCAGGCTGATCAGTCAGTGTTCCACCCATCCCAGAATATATTCTGAGGTGTAGCCCAGGCTCTCTGCCTTCTCTGCTAGCTGCCTGCTTCCTTTGAGTGTTTTGTGATAGAGTCTGCTGGCAGCCTCTCCAACAGGTTATCGTTCCCCTCAGTCATTCCAAAGCACCTCCTACTCCATAGTGCTTAGGCAAGGGTTAAGCTGTTTCTCTCTCTCCCTCTCTATGCTCTTCCTCCCTACTGGCCAGGGTTGAGCAAGTCAGGGCCTTCAGGGGCTGAGCAGCAGGGCTTATGAGGGCCTTGCGGGCTGTCCACACAAGCAAGCAGCATCAGCAGCACAGCAAGCACAGGAGAACACAGCAGCAGCAAGCCTCAAACCTCAGCCACACTACAGAGGCAAAACCAGCAGCACCAGCCAAGACACCACACAGCAACGCACCAGCCAGGACACCACAAGCAGAACCAGCAGCGCAGATGCAGCAGCAGAACAAGAGAACCAGCAGCTTCAGAGTCAGTGCAGGGGGTGGATGGGTGGTTATGTACCTTCTTGCTAGGGCTGGCAGGAGTAGCAGGCTTCTCTTCTCATCTACTACCCAACATGTGTTATTCGAGTGTCTGTGCGAGCCATGTCTTCCTCTGCAATGCTGACCTGCTTCGAGCTGCATCTTTTATAATCCAGAAGCTGATGCAATCATCCTCCCGCATGTGCAGTTGAAGATTGCATCTGCTAGGGCATGCTATGATCCGTGCATGCCAACTCCGCTATGCATCCTATAGGCGTACTGTGATGCATCCGTGTCAATGCGCTAAGCATTCACCTCCTTCTGCTATGCTCGCTTGCAATGCTCTCCCTCGAGCCCTTGGATTCGGTATACCGCCTTCTATCTGCTGTATCTGCTAGGGCTTCAATGAACATTCTCGATTAACATTCTGTACATACTACGTCGTTCTTTTCCGTTCTGTTTATGCAAATTTGGGGCACTTTTTGGAGCGGATAACAACGGATGGAACCACCCCCAAAATTTTGCTCATCCGCTGTGTCCTTTTTTGCATATGTTTTGCATCCGTCGGCCAGTGGGACCTAGCCTTAACACACATACACTTACATTTCCCCCCTGTTTAGTCTGCCTCTTTCTTCTGACCCAGAAAAGTAGGGACAGATTGTTTTAGTCAGATACCTGACCTTACTGTTTGTAAAAACTGTTTATATTTAAGCCAAGACTGCATGAAATTTTGGGGGTGCTGGTTGCCAATCTCCCAGGTTTAAAGTTTTTCTCATCCAGCATTGAAACAGCTATTTCAGTGACACAGAAAATCATACTCAAAGATCTGTGGTTGTCCGTCGTCCCCCTCAAAAAAACCATATAGGGTTGCTGTTGTTTTTGCAAATAAGTCACTCCAACCAAAGCAAACTTTTATTTTTCTGATTTTTCCCTCCCTGCTAAATTTACATAGCCTCCCTACTTTCTACATGGAATTTAGACTGGAACGTACCAGTCTCCGTGTTCTTTGCTATTGATTAATGTAAGCTGTAAAGGGTTAGCACGAGCAATCCATCCACAACACCTGGCTAGGCTGGCTCTTGCAAGCCACAGGCACAGCAGTCATTGCTCTGTGCCTGGAAAAAAAAACAACACAATCAGTACATTCAGTACAACAGTAACTATTTTGTGTGCTGATTGCATTCTGAGGACAGAAACTGAAATGGCAGATGAATCATTGTTTAAAAATACGAGACACTCTGATGCAAATAAAACAGTCTCCCTTGACACTTGTGTGCAATAACTCCATTTTCATTAAATGTTCCAAGCTCTAACTGCAACGATCATTTAAATTAAAAAAAAAAATCTTGTGCGTATTTACTAGGAGAAAATATTTATTTGCAAAAAGGTTTTAGGTATCTGTTTCTATTACTATTTAAACAGCTTCTCCTTCTTTATAATAGCTAAGTTATTTATTTTTTTCAAATGCTGTTTGGAACAAATAGTTCAATTTATCAGTCTGTTCAGACTCATCTCTTCTTTCATTTAAATTCTTAATATTTTTTTAACATTTCAATGTCCACAATAATTATAGATATCAGATTAGAATTTCTAGCAAATTCACACGAATCTCTCTAGTTCTGCAAACTGATGCCATTGAGATGTGTTGGATCAGCATATCTGGAGAACATTAGAGTAGAGATGGCTCGGTTTGAGGAACAAGACTTTTTGGTCTCTAATTCAGCTGAAAGAGAGAAACATACAGCTATGTCAGGCGCAAGCAATCATTCGTAAAGTTGCAGCATAGAAAATTTATTCAGTTTCTACAGACAAGAAACTAGTCAACAAATGATCAGTATTAAATTTGTGCAAGATAAGAGTCAATACAATTCATGAGAGGGGGGCGAACTTGGATCTCTTGTGGTAACGCAAGGACTCTAAACTGATGCAACATTTAACTCTGCCTCCCAGCTCAGTCTTGTATGAACATTTTAAATTGATACACAGAACAAACCTTGCACTTGCTGGAAAATGCTTCCAAAAAATAAAAATAAAAAAGGAAGCACAGAGCAGGGAACACTGATTCTTTTCCGGTTATGAATTTGCAAAAAATTACCTCTTCTTTAAAGAAAGGAAGAAGTTCCAGATGTTCTTGGCTTTAAGCACTTTTTCTTTTTCCTTTTTTCCAGCCAAAAAAATCCTATTAAGGAGGTGAAAACCCACTGGCTAGGTAGCTGCTTTTATTTGATAGTGGTGTATGTGTTGGTCTAGAAGCACCAAACTAAAGGTCAGGGGCCACATTTTTTAGAAGTGTTTTTCTAAAAATAATTTTTCTTGGAAATAAAATTAAGGAAATCCTGAGTGGTATAGTTCAAAAACTGCACTAGTCAGAACATGATTTGCTTGGTTTTGGCTTATTGTATTCTACAAACAAGCCATTTGTGATTTAGTTAACAAATCATAGTTAACCTAATCATGATGTAATGTGTTGTATAAACCCAGCAGTTGAGGTTCACTCAACAAACCATGATTTCTCACAATTTGTAATCCAAATCAATGTGATAAATTCTAATCTAGTTGATAGAATATTATGAAGCTATTGTCATGCTACACGCTAAAGAATTAATTAATCACTGTGTCTTGAAAAGGCACAATTTACTATGTTCAAATCCCATACTATATTATACTATACTTTATTTATTTATTTTATTTGTCAATTGCTTACAAAATAATAGGTATAAGTATGAATATGAGTAAGAATACAGGAAATAGATACAAATAAATGGGGACAACAGGACTGGGATGGGAGGCATGATGGCCCTTACAAACCTCTTAGGAATGAGGTGAGGTCGGGGATGGGATCCGATCGGTATAACTACCGGTTCTGTTGCTCTGTGTTGCACGCGCATGCGCAAGTTGCACGAGTGCAATTTACGACCTGCTGAGCTGTCCGGACAGCGGAGCAGTGCTGCGTGAAAGTGCACAGTGGTTGGAAAAACAGCTGTGCCGCGCAAAGCAGCTGAGGTTGGAAACGCAGGAAATAAAGGTCAGGTAAGAGCTTGGGTGGGCCAAAACAGCAGCAGACATAGAACCGATTCTATGTATGCTCTCTGTTTGCTGCTCTTCAGAGCAACTGGTTCTACAGAAATGGACAAAACCGGTAGAATCCCACCCCTGGGTGAGGTCAATAGTGGATAGTTTAAGGATAAAGGAGTGGGGGTTTGAGGATGTAACAACAGAGTCAGGTAGTGCATTCCAGGCATATGTAAAGCATACTTTACAAATCTCAGTGGTTGGTTTCATGCAACACTATGTCATATAGGTATATGTAGAATTATATGAAGCTAGTAATTGCTGGGGTTGGGTAGCATATAAATTTAGTAAATTATTCGCAGTATTATTACTGCCATTGGATAATAATATGCAGAGTCCCATGAAAAATGCCACAAATAAACACATTTTGGCTTAGTATTTTATATGAATGAATGGTATTTTAATTCACTTAGGAATTTCCATTTCAAAGTTGGAACAAGGGGAACAAGAGAGACTCCCCAATGCAGTCCCACATAAATTATTGTCCAAAGAGAGTTTCAAGTTGCTTCTTGCCTAACTCTCACTGTTTGTGTCCAGGAAATCTCCAAGGCAAAAGCTAAATATATAATACTGGCAAACTCAGGCAAATGCATGGCTTTGAGTTGTTGTGGAAGGAGAGAGTTATGAGATTAATAAATGCCTTAATGCAAAAGTCAGGAAATCACATGCCACCATGGGGCAGGTCATCATGATTAGGAAGGAATGTGGCTTCCATTTAGGTGTCTGGTATTTAGCAATCATGTCCACTCCTCATGCACAATCTTTGGCTGGCCCAATGCATTACAGCTATATGGCACTGTAACTGCTGCACTTTGATTTTTGCTTAACATATTGTTTGGAACCAGCCCTTGTGGTATGTAAACTACGGTTTCTAGTTCAATGCATTATGCGAATACAGCCAATTTTGGTTCAAAGAAATCATAGTTAAATCACTCATGAATTCATACAGCGTGTGAGCAAGATATGAATGTAGTATTTGCTTTGCCGGCTCAAGGCATGTGGAAATTGCATTTTGCTCTTTTCACTAGCCTTCCCTAAACTGGCACCTCCAAATATGGAATAGTTACAAATTCTAGGATTCCCGAGAAATCTCAGAGTTGCATTCTCAGCAAATCCGGAGATTGTCATCTTTGGGAAGGAAGTTTTCTAATCTTGTTGAGCATCAGTTTTGGTGCTTCTTCTGGGAGGAAGCAATCTATTGCCTTTTAATAAAAAATAGAGGAAATACATAATACATATCAAAAGTTCAGGATACTCTCCTATGGCATCAAAGTCATGGATTTTGATCAGCTTTATCTATACATAAATATTTGCTTGAAGTGGGGAACTACTTCAGATTCTGTTCTCCAAAATGTTTTAGTGAAAACTTGAACGATCCTCTCTGGACAATCAACAAACATGAACTTGGTGCAGTTTCTTCCAGACAGTCTTTTCTCAAAGAAATGTTCCCTTTTCAGGAACACATCAAGACAAACACTTTTATGATGGCATAAAGCTCTTAGT
>BHFT01002898.1:27500-81022 GCA_004320025.1 Laticauda laticaudata
TTCCCCGCGTCTCCTTCTCTCGTTCGTTCGGGCTCGGTTTTGATGGCCGAAAATGCGGGAGAGACGTCCCGTTTAATTTAGGGCTTCGGTTCAGGAATCGTCTCGTCTGGTTCCTTTGATCGCAGCCACAGAGGTTAAAATGCGAAACCCCGGTGAGTCTTGCCGAAGAGAGTGTGTGAAAGAGAAGAGTTCTTTCTGTTTTTTTTCTGCCAGACGAAGGAGTGCAATAAAACTTAAAGAGAAACCCGGCGTTAGTTGTACAGACAGAGCCTTTCTTCGCTTCGTAAGAACTGGCTTCTTCGGGCCTGTAAAAGTTGCGATCTGAAGTCGATTGTCCTAAATGCATGGATTGGTAAATCGCTTTCACCCCCGTTCCTTTAAATCCTTTGTTGCTTGAGCAGAAATTATAGACCTAAGAAAACAGAGACTCAGGTATGGACTTAGCGTTGCAAGATTGCTCTCATTCCAGATGGTGAGTTTATCAGATCACAAGGTAGCCATTAGGGAAAGGAAGAAAGAAAGAAAGAAAGAAAGAAAGAAAGAAAGAAAGAAAGAAAGAAAGAAAGAAAGAAAGAAAGAAAGAAAGAAAGAAAGAAAGAAAGAAAGAAAGAAAGAAAGAGAAAGAAAAAAATATGTAATGAAAGTGAGAATTGAAAAAGATGAAGGCCACTGAGGTTGGGATTGAGGGTGGAGAAAAAAAAACAAGGGGACAAACCCCTCTTTTGCTTTAAGAGACAATAAGATAATTGTGCTAGTGTTGTTATTAAAACTATGAAGAACAAATAAAGAAAAAGAAAGAAAGAAAGAAAGAAAGAAAGAAAGAAAGAAAGAAAGAAAGAAAGAAAGAAAGAAAGAAAGAAAGAAAGAAAGAAAGAAAGAAAGAAAGAAAGAAAGAAAGAAAGAAGACCATGTCTGCAGCGATTAGATCAGCCTGGCATGCTTAAAAAAATTAAAAAGGGAGAAAAAGGTTTCTCTTTAAATAACTTCCTAGAGCTCCCTCTGCTGAACACATTGTATGGTTTCTATTCTTGAAAAGTCATTTCTAGATGAACCAGTAGATCTGTTAAGTCTATTTTAAATGGGTTTTTTCCACACTGGAGGTAGCATTTTCTTTTTCTTGTGATTAAGGACATTGCAAATCATTTTCACCCAGCCCTTTATCCAACAACGTAGAGTCTTTCTCATATACATGGGTCTTTCTCAAAACAAGCTTGGCAGATATGTAGGATTAGGCAAGTGTTTCTCAAACTTGGCAACTTTTAAAATGTGTAGAATTTAACTCCCAGAGTTCCATAGCCATGCAGGGAAATTTTGGGAATTGAAGTCCATACTTCTGTTGCCAAATTCGACAAATGCTGGTTTAGATTTAGGCAGAATGAGTTTGATGGTGAGTTTTATGGATGACAGAATGGGATTTGAACCTGTCGTTTCCTCCCGTGTTTAATACTGATGCTGTCCTTTGGCCTTTCCTTATGTAGTCTTCCCTGGATATGTTGGAATACAACACTTACGATTCTCAGGAGACATGATTCTCACAGGCCTGAAAGGTTCCAAACTGGGGAAAAGCTGAGGAAGTTGGTTTTCATTTGTGTGCATCTTTTACCCAAACTTTTTATAAGGCTGCCAAGGCTCCCATTTGGTTGATATTGTGGTGAGAACAGAGTCAAGATGTCAAGAGTCAAGATGAAGCTGCTTTCAATATTTGAGTTCTGATAAAAATGACCTGACAGTATTTATCCCCTGTGCCCATAGAGTCTGTTGTTCTTCTAAGGAAAAGTCTTGTTTGAGTTTGCACTTTGCATACTTTCTCCATCCCCTCTATTCTTCACAGGGAGCATCATACCTTTAGCTACAGATTGGGGATGGGTAGTGCAAGCACCCCAAAGAGATTCAACTAGGTCCAGTAGATTCCTCCATCCATGTTTTTTATAGTGTCTCTTGGATTGTTCTACTGAAAGGTAAAGATCATCTGTTAGCATCTTTAGGAAGCTTAGCACTATTTTAGCTTCACTAGCACTGCACATTTCAGAAGATGTTATCACTCATCTTTACCTGTTTTTTTATGTTAATAAGACATTTTTGAAATCCCCTTTAAAAGGTGCTATTAAGCACTGCAGCTTTACCTTGTCATTTTGCCTTTTAAACATTTTTGAATTTTGTACTGATCTCAAAGGCTTAAACTGGGCCGGGCAATGCATATGCAACAAAAGAGTGGTGCAAAATTCCTTATATTATAAATATATATGTATATATATGTATGTGTATGTGTGTGTGTATAAGTATACATACATACATACATGAATGAATGAATGAATCTGTGGGCAAAATGTTGTAACGTGACTTTGCTCAGTGTCTCCAGTCTAGTACATTTTATACCCAGAACAAAAGGTGTATTGATCATTCATATGGGCATTATAAATATAACACCCCTGAAAGAATATTTCTTTGTAACTTACTCAGTAGGTATACTTTGGCCAGTGGTGGGATTCAAATTGTTTTACCACTGGTTTAGTGGGCGTGGCTTGGTGGGCGTGCTTTGGCGCACAGCTTTCCCCATACCAGGTGAGACCTGCAGTGCCAATCAGCTGAGAGGATAAAGAAGAGAAAACCGCAGGGGTGGGTAGGAGGGCCAATTCTGTGTTTTTCTCTTCTTTTTCCTCTCAGCTGATTGTGGAGGATTTTTTTTCCTCCTCTCAGCTGATCGTCGACTTTTTGTACTACCAATTCAGCTGAACCGGTCCAAATCTGTGGCATAGCACCACTGCTGTTGGCCATCATTCAGGGTTGGATCTCACATGTTTATATATATTTTGCTTCATTTGTTTCCTTCCCCTCAGAAAATAAGTTCTGTCCTGTAAAAAGGTAATTTAGTGTTGCTGCTGTTGCTGAAAGCTGTCTGTTTAAGGTCATAGGAAGAAGTGGAAAACTTGGGTCTTTGTGGCACTCCATTCATACATGCAATACATTACTTTAGTTTTTGTTAAATTTTTTTTTATGTCACTTTTTGCAGGCACCAAGCAAGTGACGTACACGTAGAATTTGGCTGAATTGTGTAATGATCTGGGATTGAGGAAGAAGACAAAGTCCATGAGGGTAGTCCTCGATTTACAACAGTTCATTCAGTGACCGTTCAAAGTTACAATTACTGAAAAAAGTGACTTATGGCCGTTTTTCAAACTTGCAACCATTGCAGCATCCTCATGGTCACCTGATCAAAATTCAAGAGCTTGGCAACTGGCTCATATTTATGATGATGGCAGTGCCCTGGAGGTCCTATGATCCCCTTTACAACTTCTGACCAGATTCACTTAATATTTGTGTGACTAATTTAACAACTGCAGGGATTCACTCAATAAATGTAGCAAGAAAATTCATAATAATTCTGTCATAAAAATTCATAATAATATTAAGCGAAAATTCATTTAATAAATGTCTCGCTTAACAAATTTTGGGCTCAGTTATGGTCATAAGTCGAGGACTACCTGTATATGAGTGAATCAGCTTTAATTAATTCCCCGTTTTCACAGGTTTTAAGCTGGGGATGCTCCAGAATCACCAGCAGGAGGAGATCATAGATTCTCTAGATCAGGGGTGTCAAATTCAATTTCACTGAGGGCTGCATCAGAATTGTGTTTGACCTCTGGGGGGGTTGGGGTGTGTGGCCAGGATGGGTATGGCCAGCTTGACATCACTTGTGTCGGGTGCCTGTGGAGGCCCAGGCATTCTGCCAGCAAAATCAGGCTCCCCATCTCGGTTTTCAGCTGGGACAGCCTCCTGCAACTCTCTGCCAGTGAAAACGGAGCTCGTAACCCACTGGCAGAGGTTTGCAGGAGGCCATCCCAGTTGAAAATGGAGATTGGGAGCCTGTTTGTTTTCATTGGCAGAGGCACCACGGGCCAGTCCTTCGCTGTTTCCAGAGCAGCCCCGCAGGCCAGATCTAAGCATCCCACAAGCCAGATCTGGCCCGCAGGCCTTGAGTTTGATACTCCTGCTCTAGATCATTTTAAGTTGAGAGACCAAGAATTGAAAGGACATCTGCATGCACAGCATGTCACTTTCCATTGAATTTTGATCCTTCTGCATAACCTTCACTGGATTTGGGCCTATGTGTATGTGTCCGGAACTATTAGTTCCTTGTTGTTGTATTTCTCACTGGCTTTCTTTTCCCCAATGCTTACCATTTGTCTATACTCTTGGAAAGAGTCTGCCAACTGTGTTGAATGAGACCATTCTTTATATACCCAATCCAGAAAAAAAGGCCTCTGGCATGCCTCTGGAAGTGTGGATTTGAAACATAAAGTTAGGACTTGAGAATCTCTAGAGATTAAGCAGGTAATGCATCTGGCTGCTAAAAACCAAGTTGAGGTAAGAAGAGCTGTAGTGGATCAAATTAAATGTGATTCTAATTTAGCATCTGGTCACCAGCAGATGTCAGTGGGAAGTCCCCAAGCAGAACATGGGTGTCCGAGCACTACCAATTTCCATTTTTTACAAGTGGAATTCAGAAAATTCTGAAACTGGTTATATCTAGCCAGTATAATTAATAGACATTGTGAGAGTCATCTCTATAGCTCTGTCTAATCTTCTGTTAAAAAGATGGCCATCAGTGCTTCTTGTAGATGCAAATGTATTTGACAAATTGACAAATGTGAAGAAGCACATCCTGGTGATTCTTTAAATATCCCCTCTGGGAATATGCATCTCATTTAAATAAGACAAATTCTCAGGTTCATGTTTGTTCATTAGATTTAGCAAAGCTGGGAACTAGAAACCAAAAAATAGTGTTCAGGGAATCTTGTTTGCCTTTGCAATGTATCTGCTTTGAAAACCACACACATTGAAGTGTAAGATTTTTCAATATAGAAAAAAAACCCTAGCAAATGAAATACATGAAAATCCCCTTAGGTATAATAGCAGATAATGCTGTCTGGAAGCTTTCAGCAGGAGATGCCCTTCATCTGATGACCCAGTTTGCATCCTCAGGTATACACATATCCCCAGACAACAATAGAGGAATCTAGTTAAAGACATATTAGAGAATTACCAGCAGCATTCTTCCTTTAATGTTTTTTTTTTCACCCAACAAAAGACCCAAGGGGTAGATTAAGTTGGGAGATAATGGTTGTTCTACAGTCACCCATTAGTTTCTCTGGCTTTGAGTGGACCTGAATGTTGGATCTATACCAGACTGACTCTCTATTCTTATGTTTTTAATTGTGTTCCCTGGAAAACAAATGAAGCATTTGTTCAGCTCAAGTTCAGCTGATGACTGTTAGAGAAAATTACATGTATCATGAGTAAGAATTTGGAGAAGAATTTGACTGACTGGTTATATATTTTGTGTAGTGGTTTGACAGGGAAGAAAAAGTGTAGAAATATAGAATGGTGCTGAGTGGTTGAACAGGAGACAAAAGAGAAATGTAATCACCAGATAGGTCTATAATGCAAACTGATCTTCACTACAATTTATTTGCATACCACTTTTGGTTAATATACTTCAGTTTTTCTTGCAGAGAACTGAAGAAGTGTAGAAATGATCAGGAGACATGGGCAAAGTCAACAATCCTGCAGATCAGGAAAAAAATGAATAAATCAGGGTAATAAATGAGCAGTTCTTCACCTTTTATTTATGTAGTCTCCTGCAGGGGTGAGAGATGATTAGGTCAGCTGGATTTTGTCAACATAGCCAAGAACTCTCAAAATCATATATGGGCAAAATATATATGCAAAGCATGTGCCAGCTGCTAAGGTACAGAGGGCAGCACATCAGAAACAATGAGAACCATGTTAAGAGATATGTAGATGATTGGCAGGTAGGTTTCACATGTAAAAGGTCTTGGTTCAGTCTCTGATACCACCATGTGATGGTAGGCAGGACTTTTGTCTGAAGTTCCAAAGAGCTAATGATGCCCTCCAATTATTTTGGATTTCAACTTTTCTGGAAAGCAGCTATCATAATGGTGATCCAAAACATATGCTGGGAAACATGGGATCTACTTTGGATGTAGGAAAAAGTCCGTCTTAACATAAAGGAGAATCTGTGTTCCTCCTGTGATTTGAGGTTAAAAATGGAGAGATTCAGTAACGTGAATGAGGAGAACTCCATTTCCCCAACTGGAAATTACACTTTTATGTCCCCCCACCAAACCCAGAACCAACTTTACATATTGCTCTCTTAAGTGATAGTGCAGGAGCTGTAATACTAAGGCCAGAATTGAAAATCATCCAGTGGCATTTCTGGCTCAGCTAGGAACAAAACAATTTGAAAATGATCCAGCTTATTAAAATAATGATATTTTAAATAGCCATCTTTTGTCATTACTATTGAGAGTAATGTATATAGGATTTTGATCTATTTCACCCTGAAAGAAGCTAGTAGGCTGGGGGTTTTTGTACCTAAAAAAAAAATACACTTCATTCTCTATTGCTGTATTTTGTCAAACTAATTTTCAGTATTGGAGTAGAAAAAGTCAAGGTGGATTTTCTCATATTATGAAGCTCTGATTGCAACAAATGCCTTGATTCTTGCTTTGCTGTTATGAGTAAGTGTTTCCCCATGCACACTTTCAGTTCTAGCTTCCCCAAGTATTAACTAGTGCTTGGCATCTGATGCCTTGAATCAATAATGATCCTCCTGAGTCTTGTGGCACAGAACTTCTGCAAAGCCAGTAAGACTGCTGCAGGATGCGGAAGCTGATAATTGAACATCTTAATAATGCCATGATTAATAAAAAGTGGGGGTTGCCTGGCAAAAGCTCAGTATTGCTCTGCCGTGTTCCATTTTAGGTATAAAAAAAGGTTTGAGTCACTGTTTTTTTAATATTCCCTTTCCACCAATCTCACTGTGCAGAAAGGCTTTCAAGTGCCAGAAATGGCTTCATTTATCATAAACAGTATGATGCATAAGTAGATAGCAGTGCAAATGGTTCAGGGGCTTTCTGAAGCTGAATGCTTGAAGGCATGATGATCAGTGATCTAAGAAACATTCCTGGGATTTGGGATTCCCATAGGCAAGAAAAGCTCAGAAGCCTTTTGTATCTTGACAGACTTGGAGTATAGACAAAACCCAAGAAACTGCCTTTTACCAGGTAAGAATCTTAATTTAGCTTAGCTAATATACTCTGTTCCTGATTGACTACAGCTCTCTCGGGTCTCCCTAAAGCAATCTTTCCCACCCCCTGAGTAAGAAGAAACAACCAGGTAAAAATGCCTCATGCATGTATTCACTTACGCACCATGGTAGGAGGTGGAAGACCTGCTGTCTTTTATAAGCAAGGACGACAAATAAGCAATCTGTTCATCAGAAAGAGGAGGATCTTGTGGGGCAACTAGCACTGACAATTAATTTTAAATGGGTCAGACCTCTTCCCAAAGGTACAGAGTTATTACAGAGGTATTACAGAGTTCAAGCCAGAAGCGAGGCATTACAGTAGGAATCTTGGATCTTGTCTGCAAAAATCTGTATGATACTAGATGGAAGCAAATATTGGTTTCCCAAATCCCTTTTCAGTGGTTTTATAAATTTTTTCAAGCTCAGACTTGGTAATTCTACAGTGTCCAAAGACAGATATCCAGTTTTAATCCAAGATCAAAAACCAAAATGTAGACCAATATACAAACATTGCTGTAGCATTGGCTGCTAGAAACTGAAGGCTTATTAAACCAAACCCTGGAAACATATCCAGGTACCAGCTCTGGGCTGTTAGACAATTCCCAATTGTAGATTGAATCCCTTTTCATGAATAGCACCTACTTCTAGTAATCCTTTACTTAGAAGAGGGCCAGTTTCTCAGATGCCCTCTATGTCTTTTGGCCTGAACTATCTTCATGTCAGGATTTTAAAGCATCATGAAATTTTATTTGAGGCTGTCGACTTAGAGGTCATTGTGGAAGTATCAGTGTAGATTTTCAACCTTGTTTTCTGATAAAGATACTGTTATTCTTGCTTTCAGTTTCCTACGTGCAACCTTCTATGTTTGGTGGAAAGGTCTATAAGGCAATTTTTGCCTAAATATGTTTAGAATTTTGTTTCTTGGCCAGTTGTTGCATTATATAAAAGAAGTCAGGACAATATCAGATTAGATGTATATTTAGTTCAGTATTATCCTTACAAAATATGGTTCACACAGTGCTTTGAGACTGTTTGGTTCTATTGGGTTTGACTCAGCATGCCATTCAAACTCAGCTTATTGCACATTGATTTATTGATCTGTGGTGAATCCTACATTGTGTATGAACCTAGACACTAACTGAAATAATGTTATAGCAAAGATGGGTGATGATGTTAATCTATGAACTAATTAATGATACAAAATATTGTGATTTATAATTTTAAAAAGATCAATGAATGATAAAGAGAATGTATTAAGAAATGAAACAAAATAAAGAAGGATGCATTATGTACTGTTATGTATGAAACCAAGATAAAGAAGAAAGATGAATAGGTGTGAATGAAGATAAGACTGATCTTGTGGAGTGGAGTTGATAAATACATGCAGAGAACTGAAGGTGTAGATTTATGGATAAAAGAATTGACGTGTAGGCCAGTAAATATTGATGTTATTTGTCATGGTTGCTATAAAAATTGAAATTCTTAATTTTATGTTGTTAAGTGAGACATTTGTTGTGAATGTTGCCCCATTTTACAATATTTCATGCCCAAGTTGTTAAGTGAATCATGCAGTTGATAAGTTAGTAACCTGGTTTTTAAGTGAATCTGGATCCCTCTATTGACTTTGCTCATCAGTAGGTTGCAAAAGGGGAGATCATATGACCCTGGGATGCTGCAATGGTCATAAATATGAGACAATGGCCAAGAATCTAAATTTTGATGACATGATCATGGAGAAGATGCAAAGGTCATAACTGTGAAAAATGGTCATAAGTCACTTTTTTCAGTGCTGTTGTAACTTCAGTCACGAAATGAACTGTCGTAAGACAAGGACTACATGTATATGGTGCCTTGATCTTCCATAGAAGGTGGGATATAAATCAATGAGATTATTGAAAAAATGATAAACTTAAAATAAACACTGACGTTCTAGTCTGGGAACTGATTTGGCCCTGTTGAGTTGTCCATTAATCTTATTGGGTGGGTAGTTCAGTCTCCTGAATACTTGATTTAATTCCAACAATTGAGCATCTCCATCAAATGGGTCAAAACCAATGCTGTTGTTGCAGATAGCTTGGTATAGATGCATGATAGCGAACCTATGGCATGCGTGCTGGAAGTGACATGCAGAGCCATTTCTGCCCGCACGCGAGAGGTCACCCGGAACAGCCCCACTCCGCATGTGCCTGCACCCCTGCCAGCCAGCTGATTGTCGGGTATCTACTGGGCATGCATGGGGGAGATATGTGTGTGGGAGAGACACATGCATGCGCAGGGGGCAAGGGGAGCGGAGAGGGGTCATGCATGCATGCACGTAGATGCATGGCATACATAGAGGATGCATACATGCATACGCAGGAGGACACGGGGTCACACATGCATTGAATTAAGGATGGAGACACTCGTGCACGTGTGCGCATACACACACACACATACACACACACACACACTTTTGACACACGACAAGGAAAAGACGTGGGGAGGACGCAGAGCAGATGTATAGAGGATGCATAGAGGATGCATAGTGGATGCGTAGAGGATGCAGAACGGATGCATAGAGGATGCAGAGCGGATGCAGAGCGGATGTGTAGAGGATGCGTAGAGGATGCAGAGCGGATGCGTAGAGGATGAGCGGATGAACTGCATCCGCTTTCATCCTTTCTCCATCTGTGCTACAAACGCTGAGCATCCGTTCTGCTTCCTCCCCTGGTCCGTTTACCGCTGGAACGGATTTGAGTTGTGCGGAATGCACAGTGGATGCCTAGCGGAATATGCATGTGTAATGGATGCAGAACGGATGTCCCCCGTATGCCTAGAGGCATGCAGAATGGATGCATTGGATACATTTTCCGCTCAAAAGTTTTGGGCAGCTCAAAACTTTTCTGAGCGGATGAAACGTCAATAAACGGATGCTGGACGGATAGAGAGGAAGCAAAACGGAGGCAGGTGAGTACATCGCGTTAAAACCAACGGATGGTAAGCTTTTTTGTCTGTTTTACATCCTCTTTGCATCCGTTGGTGCAGTGTGACAGGGGCTTTAATGGTGACATAAGGACGGTGGACTTTTTTCTGTAATAGATCTAGGCTGAGATTGATGAAGGGGTGGAGGTTGCTAAAGTCATGACAGAATTTTATAAAGGATTTGTTTCCATGGGTTGGTTGATGAAAATGTCATCACTGAATCTCAAGTAAAGAAAGAGTTTCAGGGGGTAAGAACTAAGACAACGTTGCTCAAAATCCACATCAAGATTTTGGCATATTTAAGAGATGTGTGCATACCCCATGGTTATGCTATTGATGTGGAGGTACATTTATTGCCAAAAATGAAATAGAGTTACTCAATGTGGTGACAAGGCATGCTATTTGCCATCAGTGACGTTGTTCTTGATGGCTTTAGATCTGTTGGAAAATGCCCAGTCAAGCAGGGAGGAGGAATCAGGTAAGGAATAAGTCTTGAATCATTGTCCAGGACTGCAAAAGATCCAGGACTGATCCTTCTCCCTCAAGCTCTATGTAACCTTGTCTTACCCAAGGGAAGGCAAGCTTCCTTTATTACAGGTTGAACGGCAATAAAATACTCAACTTGAACTGTTCATGTGTTGATCTGTTGCTTGGTCATGACAAGATCCAAGTTTGTGCAGGATGTTGGTACAAAGTGCCTCAATTCCCATGGTGTTGTTAGGGAAATTTGCCTACAGAGTTGTTTCTCAGGAAGTTTGTGGTATTTCATTGAGCTGGGAGTGCTGTTAGCATTATGGAGTCCATGAAACTTAATATTATGGTTGTGATTCTTTTAATACTTGAGACAGTGGGATTGCCCAGGAATGCCTGGCTTGTGTATTTTGGAACATAGTTAGAAGATACCATGTTTCCATGTAGAAATGATCTTGTACATTCTTAAGAAAATATTTAATCATTTTCTGTAGTTCTTTCTGATATGTGGAATGTATGTGATGTCACTAGAAGTATGTTGATTGGTGATCCTTAAATGCATACTTTTCTTAGATGATTCTTAGATGATTACATGTTGTTGGCTAAAAAATGGAATGATTTGCAGTGAATGTTAAACAGATTGGATGATGCAACAGGAAATTAGTATATGGGAAGTATGTTGTATCTTGTGAAGGATCTATGTTGAAAGGAGCAAAAATGACTTTGTACAACAACACACTTCTCTACTTTTTTTTATGCAAGTGAGAGTCGGATACATGATGAAGAACATAAAAGTGAGTTGAACACAAAAGGAATGAGGTACATAAGTATGTGATAAAATAAGGATAGACTTAAAATGAATGGATGCCCGTGTGAATGTGGATTGAATATAGAAACTGATTGGTATAAAAGAAGTATACTAAGGTGGTTTGATCATATAGCAAGTAAAAATCAAGTTGTAAGTTAAATATGTGAAAAAACTAAGAGTTAATTTTTGTCAAGAGGAAGAATGAGAAGATTGTCATTTTGTAAAACTGAGTTCTTGAATAAAAGAATAGATTGTGAAGTTTGTAGCATGAAAGGCAATGTATGAAGTCGTTTATTGATATGTAAGATAAATTAACATGTGGGAATTAGTATGCCTCTGTTAGAAAAATGTATGTATAAGCCGGTTAGCAGGATGTATTGTTGGTTATAGCTGTGAATAGCTGTGGGCATTTTGTTCCCGTAGATTCTGACCATCACTAGAGGACAGCAGTGGGATACATAAAATGCTAACACTTTGCTGTCATCTGGTGGCTGGCTAGATTTCTGCTGCCCAGACAGTCTTCTGGAACCCAGATCCTACATTGTGGTATCAATGATAAATTCATTGGGTGGTTTTTAGTTTGCTATACATAGAGGGACACTGATATACAACTGGGATTATACAGCTACAGCCCTCCTCACATCAATTTTGTAAGAATAGCTATGTAAAGACTTTACAAATATAGTCAAATATTTACAGAATAACTGTTATAATCGTTTGTGACTTTCTGTGCTGTAAACTATAACTCTATTATAGAGTAGTTTTAGATCACAAAGCCTTCAGTTTGTATAAATCAGTTCTCCTTGTAGAGAAGAACGTTAGTATTAATATAGAATTACAGAATAGCTGGCATTTACTTGTACATTATTTCTTAATCAAACATGAACCACAAAAAATACAATATACAAAGATACGAACTTCTACAGTTACACAGATCTAAATTTAGAAATATCAGTATAATTTAAAAAGAAATATGATCAATCATACCACTGTGAAAAAGAGAACACAAGGAGCCACATATAGTGTTGATCCAAAATGTTCAGCTTGGCATAGCATGTTGTATAAATTGTTCTGATTTGTGGGCAGAAACTTATAACTTAGCACAATGTGTAAGCCCACCCACAGAGAAATAAATCACAGTGCAAATTACAGTATGGCTTATATGAAAGTCAACTGGTGAAATGCTTGTGATGTACAACTTCAGTTAGTGTGAATCTTTATTCTCAAAAGGTAGATTTGAACAAGAGGCCCTCAAATATATGCCCTGACTCAGATCAGTATGTTTGATAAAATACTTTTACTTTTTAATGTTCTGTTTTCTTTGTTCTAGAAAAGAAAAATGGGAAGTTACAAAACAAGAAGCAGCAAAAATAAACCAGAATGATAAACAGAAGCTAGCAGAACACTGTGTTTTTTAGCTGTCTTATTCTTAATCAAGGCCTGGAAATTTATTGGCATGATGCAACAGTGCTGGGGCAAAATTCAATAGACTTCTGTTAGATGATCAGAATGGCCTTTTAAAAATCAATAATCAGTTTTCAATTATGTATATCACTCAGAACAAAATGACCCTGTGAGAATAAAACAAGGATGGAGAACTCATGGTAGACTTCCTTT
Organism: Laticauda laticaudata; assembly: GCA_004320025.1. Classification (NCBI taxonomy): domain Eukaryota; kingdom Metazoa; phylum Chordata; class Lepidosauria; order Squamata; family Elapidae; genus Laticauda; species Laticauda laticaudata. The sequence continues at coordinate 40,469 of BHFT01002898.1, forward strand.
GTGTACTACACTCAAGATTTTTTAAATAAAATAATAAAATAAATAAAATAATTCATTGGTTTGAAAACTATTAGCATCAAAAGGGGAAGAGGGAATTGTATTTCAAAAAGAAGAAAATGCAGTTCATAGCTTGAAGGAAGAATCTTGTTTAGCCTTCTTTAAAATGGTTGTGCTTTCTGTTTTTGTGTTTATGCATTCTTTGGCCATGTTAACCATTATTTGTTCTCTTTACTGTCTTCTGATAGAATTAGAGCTTAATGCAGTAAGAAAAACTGGATCCATACTTCCATGCTCTTATAGACTCTAGACTTCTGATTTGGAGATGCTTTAGATCTCTTGTTTGGACTGCTGCAAACATGCTCTATATGGGGCTGTCCATGAATAGCATTTGAAAACTTCAGTTGGTCAAAATGTGACTGCATGGGTAGTAAATGGGTTGGATATTCAATACATGTAATACCAATACTGTGTGAGCTCCATCGGTTGCCTGCGGTTGAATTGGGTACAATTCAGGGTGATGGTCCTTTAAAGTCCTTTGTAGTTTCAGAGTGGGTTACCTAAGAAACTATCTTCTTCCAGTTTCCATCCAGTCTGGCAAGCTGGGCATGTTACTACTTCCATCAGCCATGGAATGTTGACTGGCAGGGCGTACAAGTTGTGCCTTCTTTTCTGTAGCCCTCTGGAGTTGAGAATGACCTTGATCTTTTTGGCTTTTTGTAAAGCTTTGATGATTTAGCTTTGTGTCCAGGCCTGGGGCCCCAAGGGTATAATTTCCTGGCTATATTTTCATCTGTGATAACCATTTTTTCTTGACTACCATATACCAGTATATTTAATTTTGTAGTGTATTGTAACTGTTTAAATTGTGTTATGATTATTCGTTGCCCAGAGTCACTTTCTTGAGATAGGTGGCTATGGAAATTGTTTAAATGAAAAAGTAAACAAAGAAATAACAAACCTCGATTTGTTGGATTATAGCTTGTTGAATAAGCCATGGATTTGCTAGGTTTGTATGGTGGACTAGTCCACAATTGAAAAACTCTCAAGTTCAATTTTTCAAAACATGAAGATTCAAGCAACAACTAATATTAACAGTACCCTAAATAATGTTTTATTTCTGCCCCTACAAGATAAACCCCGATGAATTGCAAGCAAAGATTACTACTCAATTACATTGCATTATGTTCCCACCCTTTTTTTTTTTACATAAGCAGATTATGCTTTGATGAAATAATACATTTTCCACTAGGTATGCTTAGCAGCTGCTTTTGTGCCTATTTAGCAATTTTTCTATGGAGGATTTTCTCTGCATCCTTAATGAAAACGCAGAGAAAAATATTGTTCCAGAAAGATAACCATCTTAGGCCTGGAAAGAGAAATTGGATGAGGAAGTTCTATCAACTGTTTAGTGTCCTCTATATATTCATGTTCTACTTAATTCCACTGGAAAAAGATATTTCAGATTGTCCTAAATTGATTTAAAGGTTTTAGATTCTTTTTTTGGTGAACAGATGAATATCAGCTGATCTTTGTTTCATGAATCTTTTGTCCTTGTACCTTTTGCAAGGCATATTCATATGCTTTCTGCTTATTAGGGACAACTTATTACAATATATTTTAATTTTGGCATCAGTTCTTGCCTCCCCAGCTGCCAAATATGTTTGTCTTGCTTACTGTTTCTCCTTGACAACTTTTATATTGATTATTATAGCTGTATATTTTTAGGAACAATCAACAGCCATTACGCACATGGGTGGTTTGTGGAATTAATATATGTAATTTTTGTAAATTGTGTATGGTAATTGACATCTATGGAATGAAGATTTTTTTTAAAAAAATTCCCAGATTCAATAAGGCACAGAACAAGCATAGGTTTTCGTGCTTTTTAGGAATACAGTCCCCAGAATGAATGGGATTGGAGCTGGGAATTCCTAGGCACCAAATAGATGTAATCAAGTTAAAATAGTTAAAATCAAGGTCACTTTCCGGGAAGATCTCCAATAATGGAGAAGACCAGATTGGTCACTGAAAGAATTGCACCCAAGTTGGGCCATGGCTGGCTTCATGATCATAGTTAAATGACTTTCAACTCAAGATTTGCATTTTAAATGTAAGTGTGACCATCTATTAATTAGAAAAGAACAAGCTCTGTTTTTGCTGTCAGAGGGTTGCAGGAGGCTGTTGCAGCTTAAAACGGAGCCTCGTCAAGTGATGTTGAGCTGGCCATGCCCACCACTCAGCCCCGAAGTCAAACATAACCTTGCTGTGGCCCTCAATGAAATTGAGTTTGACACCCCTGTTCTACCATAATTCAGTTATTCTAAATAGCGTTTCAGTCCTAAGAGAAAAAGTTTGGTCTTCTAATGACAGAACTCCTTCCCTGCTGAGTTACAGTTATTCTCAACTTTACATATGCTTAAATTCTCCCCCCCCCCTTAGTTTTTAAGAATCATTTTCTGGAATTAGTGGGAAGTTTAGATGTAGCTATAATTATAGCATTGTTTAAAGCCTTGTTCAAAGTAAGCTTTTTCTATTCATTTTTTTTGAGTTATTAAAGGTAGTCCTATTTTAGTTTCATTATATCATATTTTACTTTTTGCACATTTTGTTATTTATATTTTTCCCAAGACAATGATAATGATCTAAAATTATAATTGGGATGATAATTATTTAATTTAGACAAGGAAAAGAACAAACTGAGAAGTTAGAATTCTTTGTGTGGGTTGTGGAAATATACTATACTATGGAAGAGATGGGAAAATGAAGAACTTAACATTTTCAGACTTACTCATGGTAATCCTGTCCTGATCTCCAAGAAATTCCAGCCTCCAAGAAATTCAAAGGCTGGATCTAAAGTTAGATGCCCAGGATACACTATGTGAAAACTGAGCTTCTTTGAGAAGTCCACACTGTGGGAAAATTGGAAAGAAAGAGACAAAGAACAACCAGTAGCAAAATGGATTGACTTGATTTCAGCGGGGAAGGGCTTTGTTAGAAGACCTGAAGGGCTAGATTGGAGACATTTTTTTTTCCAGAGAAAGAACATCTGGGTCCTTGTTAATAATTAACACTGATTTGATGTCAAATAATCTGTCAATTAAATATATGGAATATAGTGTGATGTTGGAGTAAACATATATGAATTATTCTACCTAGAGATTGATGTGGCAATGGTGTGGACACTAATTTGGAAATAACATTTTAACTTAATAAAAATTGAGGATGATTCTACTATTGGGCAGAATAAACAGTGCCAGAAGAGGTAGATGCCACAAATGTGGATGGGAGAAATTGGGAAGAGACAAGGAGAGGTACATCAGGTTCGATGTAACACTTTGTGCATACTATCTTACATTCTTCCTTCAGGAAAGGAGAGGACTCTATTCTTGAAACAAGATTCAATTACCACTTTGATGTTGTCTGGACTTGAAACCAAAAGGATGAGTTTGGGCACCCTGCTTGGCCTTAGCTTCAGGAAGCAATTGTGTGAAGATAATTCTGATGACAATCACTTGTCAATATATATCTCACTAACTCACTAAATTGGTGTTGTTGCTCCATTATGACACAAGGCAATACTGTTCAGCACAAAGAAGCATCTCATAGAAAGCATATTCTTCACCTTTGTATTACCAGTGCCAGACATGGACACTTGCAGTAAAGCATAAGCAAAAGTTAATCACCACAGCGATGAGATGTTTGAGGAAAACTGCCAGAGTGACCAGAAGGGATAAAATAAAAAATGAGATCATAAAAGAAAGAATTGGAATAGAACCAATCTTAAATTACTTACAAAGACAGCAAGTTAAGTGGTTTGTTCACCTGGAGAGGGTGTTTTAGGATTCTATGCCATACAAGGCATATACAGGAGAACACCAAAGAACACGAGGCAGACCCAGAAGAAGATGGAGAGACAACATCAAAGACACAGTACAAAAGCATCAAATAAGAATGATTGAGGCCACCAGAACTCCCTTGACCCTGAAGTGGTAAAAGAGGAAGTAAAGAAGAAATAGAAATAGCTTCATTATGTTTTCATAATAAAACACATAGCTGGGAACCCATTTTTATAAGCACAATGAGGAAATCTTTTAGCATTTGACTAGACATTTTCTGCAGTCCCTTCGTGGTTCAAATATTATGCATCAGCTCCTTGATCTTGCTTGGCCTACCATCATAATGAATAAAAGTCTGGTACAGATATTTTATTTTTATGGCCTCCATTTTAATCTAGCTGCTTCCTACATAAACATTTGTCTCTACACGCATTAGACAACAACCCATCACCCAATTAAAATTGTATTAATCCATAAAGCAACTAGCAGCAAAAATGTCAGGCTCCAAATATCAGTATTACACCATAAAATAACCAGAGAACTAAATGCAGTGGAAAGCACTAGTAATTAAAACTACAAAATTTGAAAATCCAGAATACTGTAATTGTAGATCGAATTTTATGCAGGGAGGGAAGGAATATATATTTTCCTAGGAAAAATTATATATTGATACTTTCTAAAGAATCAATTCTTATCTTTGAATCATAAAATGCTGTACTATTATTAATAATTGATTAATATTTGGATTTTGATGCTGGCTGAATCCAACCAAATGTTTTGTTAATTATCAAAGTGAGCAGAAAGAGGAATAAGAAATTTGGGGAAAAAACAAATATAGAATTTGGAGGAAAGAGGAGTGGGTATAAAAAAGTTTTGTACAATAGATTATTCTAAGGGGATTTAATTGGATATTAAAGTAGTAAAATACATTGATATATTGATCAAAAAGATAATCATAGAGATTTATAACAGCAATTATTGGAACACTTAGTTTGCATGTGTAGTTGCATGTTTAGTAAATCCCTGGTGCTTCAGAAAGAATATTCAGCAATTATAATATCAGGCCTCCATTACATTTATTAGTACTTGGAAGAAATCATAGGGGTGTCTCTTGGGGTAGAGAGATCAAAAGTCAAGTTAATGACTATGATTCCACATCTTGACTTTTTTTTGACATTCCTCCTGCAGATGCCTCTATGTCCTTAGTTCCATCGATGTATGGACTGAGGTTATTTCCAATTAGGACTGTATATATTCACCCCATTTTCCATTGTGTATGACTGATATTAAGACAATTTGGTCAAAATACCAAGTTAGAAAGCAAGAGACTGTGAGTTCAGGTCCCACCTGGGCCATGAAAGCCAACTGGGTGACTTTGTGCTAGTCGTTCTCTTTTACCCAACTCACCTTACAGGGTTATTCTTGTGGGGAAAATAAGAGAAAGAATGTGTGTTGGATATGTTTGCTGCTTAAGTTGTTTGTGAAAATTAAAGTTGGGATATCAATGAATGAAATAAAATAATAAAATAAAATAAAATGGCCACGCTCTGATGCTCTTTGGTATAAGAGGGAAGGAAGGGAAAATGTTGGCAAGCTTTGAAGAAGGAAGGAAGGAAAAATGCTGGCAGACTTGATTATTATAACATACCTTAATAAAATAGATTTCCAGTATTTCTGGTGGAGTTTGATTCCTGACATGGCTACCTCAAAAGGCTGACAGTCTCTGAGGGACCCTCCAAGCAATGCTTCACTAATGAACAGACTTCTACAAAGGGCTCTATTGTATTCCTTAGATGCAAAGATGTGGATGATCTGAGGAGTTCCTACAGAGTAAAGAATGAGGACTTGGCTCCAGGTTGTTCTCATCCTGCACTCAGTGTGGCAGGATGTTTCATCAGTAGGGCCAGTCCAAATATTTGGATGACCTGATCTTTGAGACTGAACCATGCCCTGTATAAAGAAAAGTATCCTTTATTTGATAAATCCAAATTCTAGTATTATAAATTATTTAGTATTGTATTATGCAGACCAGTTTGATTTAATGATTAAGACACCAGACTAGAAAGCAGGAGACTGTGAATTTTAGTCTCTCCTTAGCTATAAAAAAGCCAGCTGGGTGACCTTGGGCTAGTCTCTCAGCCCAACTCACCTCACATGGTTGTATATCTATAGAAAAATACCTTTGGGATGCCTCACACAGTTGTTCTCAGGAAAATAGGAGGAGGAAGGAATATTAGGTCGGTTTGCTGCCATGAGTTCTTTGTAAAAAATAATAAAGATGGGATAAAAATAAAGAAATATTTTTTTTAAAAAAAATAGGAGATGAACAAAAACTTTTCCCATTTTCTGTACACTGAATCAAAATGTGAACAATGCAGAGTCCCTTTGCTGTGGTTTTGGTCATGGAACAGTAAAGTATATAAAGCCATGGACAGATTTAGAAAATAACTGGTCTCTAGAAAATTGCAAAGCACTTCTGACTGAGGCTCTGTAAAGCACAACTCAAGTTCATAGCAATGAATTATGTTCCTATATACTTATTTTAAATTACTGAAAGCCTTCAGTTTATTTCCTCATCAACATTTGGGGTACCTAAAACTTTTGTGTTTTAACAGCTATCTGCAGATGCACCCCCTCCCTGATTTACCTTTCTTTTCTGTTTAAATCACAGGTCCATAATCCTTATTGTCTGACATCATAGTCGTTTCTATAGCAACAGATTATGATACTGGAACAAAGGATTCCATCAAACAGAAGGAAGGTTCAGGTTACTGTATTGGGGAGTAACAATTTATAATAATATTCCTGTGTTCAAATTCCCAGAAGAGCTAGTCTGATTTCAGTCCTGTCATGTAAGGAAAAAGTAATTCAAATATGTGATTTTTGCTCACAGTAATAGGAAGAAGTACTGTCATGGTAGACCTAATTCAGAATTCCAAAGTTCTTAAGCATTTTAGTCACCCTCAGGAGGTTCCAGACTCAGTATATATTTATACAATCCCTTAAAGGAAGCGTACGCTTTTGCTGGTTGTTAGTTACTTGATTGACAAAATTATTGGACATTCTTCAGCTGCCAACTTTACATCTGCCCAATGTTTAGCTTGTGTATTTTATTTTTAGATGTGGATAAGAAACATTTGTGTGAATGCAACCAATACATGTTCTGCAGACACATGAGTTGGCCAGATGGTTATATTGGGGAGCTGTGACTGGCTGACTTGTGGAGCCTATGCTTTGTGATGCTTTGGGATTTCAGCTATAAAAACATGCAGCATGGCAGAGCTTATCCATTCAGTTGGCTCATTCCTCTCTGGTATGGTGTCCTCCAGATGGATTTGAGATTTATGATCAATATTAGCTGGGACCATTGCAGCTCCAGCCTATCTAGAAAGTTCCAGATTGGAAAAATATTCTAACAGATCCAGTAGGAAACTTTTCTTCTTCTTGACAATGCCAGGAAATGGAGGTAAATGTTTTAAAAAACAAACATATCCCAATCTTGGGGAGAATTTAATAACATTAATTTGCAATTCTATATTTTTACCTATTGGACTAATAAAATAGTTGAAACATCTAAAGAGGGGAAGCACAGTTGGAAAGTTGCAGATGAGCACACACAGAGACAGTAGAATGCAAATATTGTCGGAGAGAACTTAACTTTACTACCAAATACAGTGTAAACACACAAGGGTCTCACACTTGGATTATGGTGCAATGGACCAGGTGGTTTGAACGGTTTGGAAGAGAGAATGGGGAAAAGATCATTTCAACTCCAATTTGCATCAGAAAGAAGCATTGGTAGTTTGATTATACTACATCCTAACCTTTAATTGAGAAATGCCATCTCTTAGTACTAACAGGACTGAGGAAATCATCCTCCATGAAACTCTGGAGAAAGTGCTGTCTGTTCCTGTGGACAGCATTAAATAAATTATAATAGTCTAACTCAGTATGAAGCAGCTTTTTCCTTCATTGTTCTGCTGACAATGTCCAGTAAACTTACTAGCAACTTCATTATACCACATGATCACGTGTGTTTCTGCCAACAATAATGGAAATTGCTTATTTTGTGGGAAGGTGGGGCTTGGAGGTCTACAAACATAGAAGGGCAGACTGATAATATATTTTAATAAATAAAGTAGACTTTGCCAGTTAAAATGAGGTGCGGGGACACGTTAAATTATTAAATGCAGGCCTTAAAAACAGTTAACTGCACCACTGCATTTATACAACTGGGATCTATGTTAATCGGAAGGGGATCAAGAAGCACTAAGATGGGAATGTTTTCTTGATAACTTTCTGACTCTGGAAGTCTGTCTGATGGTTTACATCTAAGTGGTGACATAAAATTTGTGAGGAAAGTGTTTGATCTGATAAAAATTTTGACTAACTTATTTGCGTTTCTAATGTAGCCTTAACTGGTGTGCATTTGATTGATTTTGCCTTTTAATTTTCACTGTCCTGATTGAATCATAAGCAGTAGAAAAAACTTGGCTTTCATATATCAATTTCCCATTAAAGAATTGGGTCATAGCACCTTTCCCCCTTGCGAATGGTAGCTGATATATGAGAAAGATCAACCCAAGATGTTGAGGACAATATGCTGGCATTATGAAGTTGTATATAAGTCTTAGGTGTTATTGCTATTGCTATTATAATGAGACAGACAAACCAGAATAAAAACTGGATAGAATTTGTAGCATTGCATAGCCTTGCCCTCTCATTTGAGAAATATCTGGAATAACTTTGAGTGTTTGTTACAGTCTGCCCTTGCATGCTGACAAATGATTCCAAATTCCCCAATTTTTTTAGTTTTGCAAGGCAGTAGTGTACTGCTTCATAGCTGCAAAATAGTCAAATGCATAGCGTATGTTATGCCTAGGTACTGTGCTGATTGATTAGATACAGTGCGAGGGAAGCTGTTTACTTCAGGATTATGCTATAAATAGATTTCTCAGCAGGATGTCATTAGGCCTAAATCTCAGTAGTATCCTCTAATTAAAGGAGATTCAAAATATATAAAATGTGTATTTTCAGAAAACAGCCTTTAATATTTGGCATGCCTCTCACATTTACAGTTTCAGATTTGCAGATCTGGATTTGTTGCCCATCATCTGATTGAACTATTACTTTTTTTCACCAAGGGGAATAGCTTTTTAAAGAAAAAGGTAATTCTAGGAAAAGACAGTATATTTTACCATGAATATGTTTTAAACTAATTCCTTTTCAAGAAAAAATGTTAAGCCCCAGATCTGTTTAGGTTAAACTACATACAAATTTAAGGATTCCATAAATTTCATAGCATTCTTTTAAAAATGGGATGGGAGACTTTAGTATTAAGCCTGTCCAGAGATTTGGAATGGAACAACTTGGTGTGGCCAACTCGCCATGGCCAACTCACCATGGCCTATAGAATAATATATGATCTTCACTTTCATCTGTATCTAAAAGAATCATAAAACTAATGAGAGGAGGAAAAGTCTGAAGAGATTCTCAGTCATCCAGGTCATGGTCATGGTTATCCCAAAGGTGACCTGAATGACTGAGAATCTCTACAGACTTTTAAATATACAATTTGGGATGAAGAATGGATTTCCAGGGGGGAGGAGGGACAGGGGATTGCAGACTACAGGAACCAGGAGCACTAGTCAGATGACTCTGAGGACAGAGATAAACCTTCAAGTGCTTCAAAGACCTTCTAAAAGCTTTCAAATGACCAGTTGTCTGGAAGGAACATAAATCCTTCCATTCTCCACTATCCTGTCAGAGCTGGTGAAGCTTCTTGGAAGAGAAGTGAAATGTCTTCAAAGAAAAGAAAAAGGAAAAAAAAAATAAGGAAGTCCAGTTGCCTCCTGAAAAAGCACTTTTGGGACAATGAAAAGGAAACAAATATGGTCCCACCATAAACACTGTGAAGAGATACTTTGGCCCTACCTCATTTAATTTCCTAACAAGCAAAGGGAATATTCCAAGTAAACATCCCAAGATTTTCAAATAAATGTTCTACTTTCCCCCCCATATTTGATTTTAAGTGCTTCTGTTTGTCATGGCTGTGAGGTCCAAAAGGGCAATACAGATGCATCTGGCCATTGTCACCCACTTAACACTACCCAGGGATCACGTGTAACTTATGGAATGCTATGGACATGGGTGACCAACCACCGCCCCCCATGTTTAAAACTATTATTTCTGACAACAGTGAAAATAGAGGATTTGACAATACTTTAAGCTTTGTTATATTGAATTAAGCTCTTGGCCTTTTAGCTAATATAATATTTACACTGGTTTCGGGTTATCTACTTCTAGGAATCTTTTCAAGAACTTTTTCAAGAACCACAGAGTTTGTGAGTTGGAGGGACCAGGGACTACGTCTGTAGTTATTCATACATTTAGTGATTCCTACAAATGAGTCAGATATTTCCTAATCCTAATTAGAAATGCCAGGGGCAATCTAGACATTTCTGAATTGTCTCAGGGTTCATGAATAATAAGGAGTGGGCATTTTCTGTGTTGGTGTAAAGTACTTCTAGAAGAAGCTTATTTGAGGGTTATTTTCTGTTCCTTTTTCCTTTTTTTTCCCAACACAAGAAAAGTCCTTCTGTTTTAAAAACCCATATTCTTGGATCTTGTGCCCATCTTTCGGGTCTTATGCTATTGTTTATCTTCTTCTATTGATGTTAGCTTGTTTTGTAAAGCTTTCATTACAGCCTTTTTTGTGTTCTAACACATTTAATCTTTAATTTGTGAATTCCATTAGGAGCTTTGACGACTCTGTCCCTAAATAATAGTTCCTTTCCTGAAAAATCTGTGTCAGGGATCACATTCTGCATGTTGTTAAGCTCCCATTTAATACATACTAACTGATCGAGCCAATTTGGGCTGGAGGCTGTGAATTTAGTCAACGCCCAGATGGGACATTGTTCAAATTCTGCAAGAGGGTGGACTGATGAGAGAGGAGTACATTCTTCTGCTGTTTATTAACTTTGACATTTGGGGCTCAGCTGAAGGGTAAAACCCCTTATCTTGACATGGTTAATATATCAAATTTATTCAGGTTTTCAATATTCTTCTGAAACTAAATAATAATTTCAACACCAACTGTTCTCATTGTTTAGTTCCCAGATTTACATCTGCCTTTTATCTGAAGAGACCTTTAGATAGGTTCTAATGCAGTGGTTCAAATTCAAGGCTTGCGGGTTGGATCCAGCCCATGGGGTGCTTAGATCGGGCCCTCGGGCCAACACTGAAATAGTGAAGGACTGGCCCGTGATACCTCTGCTGGTGAAAATGGAGCTTACTGTTTTCGCTGGCAGAGGATTGCAGGAGACCATCACAGCCAAAAACAGTCCTGGAGTCCATTTTCGCTGGCAGAGTGTCCGGGCCACCACAGGTGCTCCCAACACAAGTGATGTTGAGCTGGCCATGCCCATTTCCCCTCCCCCATCCCCCTGAGATCAAACACAACCCTGATATAGCCCTCAATGAAATCGAGTTTGACACCCCTGTTCTAGTAGATTGCAGGCTAAATATGTGTACATATGAGCACATGTATGCACATGCACATACAAGCAGAGACAACTCTGCACAGAAGCCATGAGTTGTTCTGCATTTGGTTGCAATTCAAAAGCCTCTTTCATTTTGCAGCTCAATACTACTTGCCATAGCTTGGAACAGTAAATGGGTAATTATTTGTTCATTCTTTGTGTGGTTAGGATAAACAGGTCTTCAAATGGGTTTTGATGGAACTAGAAATCCTCATTGAGGAAGGCTGTTCTAACATAGGGAAGAGAGTTCCCTCAACCCTTGGGTCCCCTTCTGAAACTTTGTAATTGAGAGGTAATTTTTAATTTAGGAGAAAGGAAAACTGTATTAACTTTCAGGGAGACAAACACATTAACAATACTGAATTAATTGCATTTTAATGGCATACTTTTTAAATTAAAACTGTGTCTTCTCTGGAGTCTGCCTGCTTCTTGCTGCTCATATTTTGGAATAAAGACCATTGTCTGCTACTTAGGGAGTCAGGAGCAACCCCTGATCTTGAAAAGCAAAGATTTGGGAAGGGATGTGTTTGGTAGACAGAAGGTACAGCTTGAGCAAGGAAAACAATGCATGTATCAAGATATTTCTACATTCTTGACCTGTCTGACAAAACAGGTAATTTTGTATATGGAGCTCATTTCCTTCTTTAATTCTTCACGTTGACTGCTCTTCAGTTGAACAAAGGAATTGATTCGCAAAGCTGTTAGGTGTGAGGAGAGGGAACAAATGAGAAGCAGAGATAATGGATACAAAAGTGGCAGCTTTCTCTCTTGCTTCACAAGAGTTAAAAGACTAATGAGATGCCTTGGATACATCATCATACACCCCATCCCAATAGCTTACCAGTTGTTTTCAAATCATTGTGCTAATGCTGACAATGCTAATTGTCTAATTCCTGAGATACTTATGTCATCCTGCCCATACCAAATAAATTACTTCATTGTCAATCTGTGGAAGTGTATCACACTAATTGGAACATTTCTTTTGAGTGATTGAGTAATGAGCAAAAATCTCAAATTCCTTTTCACAGGAATTTCCTTCTAAGATATGTATGCATGTGTAGTCTAAGAGAGAGCGAGAAAAATGGAGAAATAGCTACAATTCTGGCTTCAGGTCATGCCAGCTGGGGAATTCTAGGAGTTGAAGCCCACATTTCTTAAAGTTGTCACAATTGAGAAATACATCCACAGAGAGTGTAAAAACAGCTGAAGGGGAAATTGAGTACTGAACAGGAGAACATGGAAGCCCAGGAACAACAGCAGGTACAGATAATCCTTGATTTACAACAGTTCATTTAATGACAATTGAAAAAAATGAATTATGATCATTCTTCATTCTTATGACCATTTTAGCATCCCTATGGTCATACGATCAAAATTCAGGCATTTGGCAAACATATTTATGACGGTTGCAGTATCGCAGAGTCACGGGAACACCTTTTGGGATTTCTGGCAAGCAAAATCAGTGAGGAAGCTAGATTCACTGACTAACCATGTTACTACAATTTAACACATGTAGTGATTCACTTCACAACTATGGTAGGAAAATCATAAAATGGGGAAATTCACTTAACAACTGCCTCACTTAGCAACATAAATTTTGGCCTCAATTGTGATCGTAAATTGAGGACTACCTACAGTATATCTGTGTCATACATACCCCAGGATTTGCACACTCCATAACAAGTTCTCCCATTTTGGTCACATCATATGAGACAGGCATCTTATACTCCTAAAACAGGGGTGTCAAACTTGTGGCTTGCAGGCCAGATGCATCACGTGCTGCCCCCCCCCCCCCCCCCCCCCNGCCCCCCCCCCCCCTGCCCAGTTTAGGAAAGGTGAAAAAGTCCAGATACACCACATGATGCCGATGTGATGACATGGGTTTGACACCCCCGTCCTAGAAGAACATAAAGCCTACAGTCTGATTCCATGTTGCCCTTAGACTGATTTCAGAAGTTTTCTGTAAGTTTTTTGCTCTTTCTCTAGTAACTGAGGCATATGGGATGCAAAACAAGTATTAGGGATGAGAGAAATTGAAGGCAGCAAAAGGGTAATATGGACCCATCTATTTTGGGCTATGGTCCCATGCTTGTGGCAGCCATTTTAGCCATGATAGGCCTAAAATATCGTCAGATAATGGAATCCAAATGAACTATGCTGAATCAATCCTTCCTCCCTGTATTCACACTTTCATCCAAATCCAGACATTATCTTGCACTTTCAGCATTTCATGTTGAAAGCTAAGATGTTCCCCAGGAATCTGCCTATTTCCCAAAGCCAGTTTGTCTAGTGGTTAAGGCACCAAGCTAGTAACCAAAGGATTTTGAATTCTAATCCTGCTTTAGGCATGAAAACTGTCTGGGTGAACTTGGACCAATCACTCTCAACCCCAGCTTACCTCACCAGGTTGTTGTCATGATGAAATTAGGAGAAGGAACGAAGGACTATTAGATATGCTCACTGTGTCAACTCATAAAACAACTGACCTGAGTTATTTATAAAAATAATAAAGGGTGCGAGATAAAATAACTAAAATGAACAAAGCAAAGCAAATCTCCATCTGAATAATATATCCCATCTATAACGGAGAGGCCATATCTCCAAATTGAGGCCTTCAAAACTGCTGAATTAAACTATTACATCTAACTGGAAAAAAAAAATCTAAAGTTCTGAGACCAGGCATGTCCAACACAGAACAGTCCCCTGGCTGCATGTAGCCCTAAACAACTAGTAGTATGGCCCCACAAGATAGTAAACAATATAAAAAAGTCATGTTATTTAGATGCATTGACTATAATATATATGTGGCCCAAGACAATTCCACTTCATTCAATGAAGCCCAGGAAACCCAAAAGTTTGGGCAACCATGCGATAGACCACGGGTATTAAACTTGCCATATCACAATGCTGTCTTGTGATGTATTCCAATGTTTTTTCCCTTTGCAGAGCTGGGATGGGCATGGCCTGCTTGTGACAGATCCGCCCCACGGGTTGCCAGTTTGACACCCAGCTATAGACCATCATCTTTATTTGCATTTATGCACATTTATGCAGCCTGTGTTCCTTTTCTCTTGTTATAAGTCAATACTGATATCATCTCATTCTCACAAGAGAGGGGCTTCTGAGAATGCAGGAAGAACAACTAAGGGCAAGGCAGTACTTCTGCTCTTTAAATCTGTTTCCTAAATCAGTAATTTGTGATGGAACGTGGTCTGGATTTGCAAGAGGGAGAGAGTACATTCCAGAGGAGCAAAAGAAACTCTGCTCAGATTGTGGGAGAGAAAGCAGGTGAACACAGCTCCTCCCTAATAGTTCCTAGAGTATATGCTTTATAGGGATGTTAACATGCTTTAGTTTGGTAAGAATCTGTCTGTTGGTGAGGAATAATACAGAAATTTGTTTGGAAGAATTGTAACATGTCTTCCTTGATTTCTGAAGCTTCACTTCACTTTATTGAATGGTGGGGTTGTCCTCTGATTGGAGTTAACATTACCAAACATTCAAAAAATTCACTTTCAGGCAAATAGGGCTAAAAATAAAATAAGCTTGAATCTTTGAAGTGGGGCTGTATTGTGTTTGTGCGCACACAGCTTGGGGCAATGTCAATTACTTACTCATCTTGCTGGGATGAGTTTTAGTTTCCAGCTGTCTTTTCAGTACAGTGTGAGTGTCACACTGTGAAGGGCAAGATTGAGGTAGCTGATTTTTACCTATAATCTAAAAATGAGATTTTAATAAAATATTGCAGGCTCAGGCAGGTGACCTCATCATGTGAATAAGCAAGGAAACATTAACAACAGAGGAGTAAACTGCAACTCTGTGTGAACTAAAAGACTGATTAGGAGCAAGTAAAGAGAAGAGGGGAAACTAGCAGATTCTTCTTTCAAATTAATAAGAAAATTAATGAATACTTTCAATTAGGCCTTTGTTCCTTTGAGATTCAGGTTTTCTGGGTTCAATCAGTGGTCTTTTTATTTGGAAGCAGAAACAGGACTTAGTGAAAAAAGAGTGAATAAAATGCTCTGTGGGTGATTTTAAGTCAAACATTTAGACAATTGAAGAAAGAGAATTCAATTTGCTTGGAGGAAGAGAGTTTTGCCAGATAATCGGGCAAAATGATGCTAAACTTTCTATAAGGGGCAATTTGACTTGTAATATGAGGCTGTATTTGTACATTATAGCTGTCAACCAAATAATATGCAATAGGCTTGCATATTTCAAGCTACAGTCTTTTTCAAGTTATTCCTAGTTTGCAAAACCCACCAAAAGAATAATCTTAATCACCTGGTCCAGTGAAATACATGTTTTAGCACAGGGCTGTCAGACTCACAGCCCATAGCCTGGATGTATCATGTGCTAGCCCCGCCCCCACCTGGATTAGCAAATGGGAAAAAAGTCCTAATACATCACATGATGCCGCCGTGATGATGCGAGTTTGACACTCCTGTTTTAGCATTTTTGAAACTATTAACTGTAGCCCTGTAAGAGCTTTACTAAGTGCAACATGGCCATTGGATACCTCTTCATTGCTGACTAGAGACTATGGCCCAAAGTTGGACCAGTAGCTTTCCCAGCCAAAGATCTCAAGTTCAATCCCTGCCATTCCCATTTTTTTTAAATAAGATAAGTGGATTATGATGGGATAGCTCTCTTTCTAACAGATAAGTAATTTGGGGCTAGATCAATCTTCCCAATCAAATGTCTTTCCAATTGTGATTCCAATTGTTATCCATAGTTCCTAGATAGTGCTGCATTAGAAGTCTGGGTGTTATAACACATCTGAATAGTTCTAGGTTGGTGAAGGCCGAGTCTAGATGGACTCCTTGGTTTTTTTAATACATGAACAACTTCTGGATTTCAGAAAACAAAAAGAACAATAGCTTAAGATACATATCCTGTAATTTGCTCAGTTTTATCTTCATAAATTGTGTAAATCCAATCATTGTGGTTCATAAATTATGGATTATGGTTTAATGTCCTTTGCGAACCCAAATGATTCTGATTCATTTAGTAAAATATGTTTAAGTAAATGATGGCTTAATATGTGCCAAGTCAATTATCCTCTGTCTAAATGGGCTTCCCTAAACATGCACTTTTCTGTTCTGGAAATCATCATCATCCTTGAATCAGCATGCCATCTCCTAGAGATGATGATGAAGTCTCATGCAGCACAATGGAAGATATCAGGCTTGTATGGTGGTCCAGGTGCTACATCATATATCTCTTCCAGGACATTGCCTCCTCCAAAATGAAGCATCTTCTTGGCTATGATTTGTTGTGTGATTACTGCCTTTTGTAGTGTAGTGTAGCTAATGTCAGTTGCTAGATTATACCGCTGAGAATGCTGACTGGGGACAAAGGGTGAGAAATCTAGTAACCTAAAACTCACCAATTTGGCAAATGTTTCCATAGTTGAGTGGAACCTTTGTTGCACTTATTTTGATTTACACAATCTGGGAGTCATGATTTGATAATTAAACTGAATATGGGCATAGTAGGAAGAAATTTCCTATTAAAAGTGTCTTCTATTCATAGAAAAGGGAATGAGGTAAATCTCTTCCTGTTCGTTGGCTAATTGCATATTCAGCTCATACTCTAGCAGTGAGGTAGGCTACTATTTCTAGAACATCACTCTAACAGTGACATTTTTCTTGATGAGCAATGCTATTAATATAGCATGTAACTCTATAGGTGTATGGCGGGTAGCTGGAATGTATGAACCGAGGAGTCCTCTGGAAAGGAAGGCTTCATAAAAAATAATAATGTGTATTATAATTAATGCCAGCTGGCTTGTAAACTTTGTTATTGGAGACACAGGTGCTGGTGTTTAAGAGGTGATTTTATTCCAGTACAACAAAAGCCATGGTTTGCTTTCTTTATCAAATAAACAATTTTTAACTGACACAAAGGTACTTTTTTTTCAAAGGACTACTTTTCTTGAGGAAGAAGAGGAAGACATTTCGTTTCTCATCCAAGAAGCTTCATCATTTGACCAGATGCTGGGGTGGGGGTGAGGAAGGAAAGATAAGTCAATCCAGTCTCAACTGTCAGTACCAATCCTTTCATTGCTCCACCATCCAGTCCCAACAGATGAAGCTTCTTTGATGAGAAGCGAAACATTTTCTTCTTCCTCCTGAAGAAAAAAAGTCCACTTGCCTTTTGAAAAAAGCAAGAGACAACTATGACCTGGATGGCTGAGAATCTCCATATATATTTCTAACTGAATTTGCTTAACATAATCCTAAGCAACATTTGCCTAGAGGATGTTGACAAAAGCTGCTAGTTGAGGTGGACAATATTGAGATGGAGCAATTTGATATAATACAGTATTTTTATTTTATTTTTTTATTTTTATTTTATTTATTCTCCACTCATGGGACGGATAGCCCTGGTCAGCTAAAAGCTGTTTTTCACAGGGGTCCGACCATATACAATATTACAAAAAAAACACAAAAAACAACAACATACAATCATTAAAATGTACAAGCATTGAAACACACGTAAAAGGAATAAGAAAGAGATAGAAAAAAAAATATTTGTACAATATATGCAATATACTTGGAAATACACACAATACATTACAATATAATATAATATATATTATATATATACAGTATCTCAGACTTTTCTTCTCACAAGATGGCTTCCTGTAGCAGACCCATTTAGAGGCACAAAAATGCTAATTTTATCACTGCTTGTTTGTGAGGGCTATTACAAATTTGAAATTTGATTTGTGGTAGCAGTTCAGTCACATTTTTTGCCACTTGAGATTGTATAGCTAATTACAGTCTTTCCTAAATCACATATGACACCTAAAGCTAACCAAGTTGTTTTGGAACCCAAAGGAGAACACCTCATGGAGTTTGGTGCCACAATCACTGTCTTCATGGTTTTGATTCCCACCACCCTAAATCTGATAGACTCTCTAAGAATATCCTACAATATTCTAAGAATATCCTACAATATGATTCTTATAAGAGCTCAAACAGTGGCCTAAACATTCCATTATACAAATAGTTGGCTTCTTTTTATTTCAGATTTCAAAATTAGGCAGTAAAATGCAGAATTTTAATGTCTTATTTTCTTGAAACTAAAATAATTCTGCCCTACTTACTTCTCAGAGTACAACAGGAAAGTCTTGTTTACACCATGTGCATATTAGTTTATAATGCAATTTATTACAGTGTGTAAGCCAGAAAATGAGTGAATACAATAATTAAGTTTGTTGTAGAAATCAATTCACAAATTAATTTTTAACTCACCTAGCCTCCTCTCAAGGACAAATATTTTTCCCCCTGCTTTCTCCTCCCTATTTTAAATTATTTTGGTTTTACTTTCATCTCTTTAAATATCTATATACTATTCATTTTAATCTCTCTCTTCCAAAACACAAGGGTGGTCAGAGGGCTACTTTTCGGAACTGAGTAACATGATACTGTTACTGTGCATTGAGATTAAAAAATAAATGAAACCCCCTTATCTGAACCAAACCAAGAAATAAAATAAAACTATTTGCCATTTGCATCTAAGCTGCATTTCTTTGTATCTGGGTAGCATCTGGCATTCAGAGATTTCTTCTAGCATCTGGATAACACACAGTCTAGGAGTGAAAATGCCTAATAATGACAAAAACAGTAGCTACTACAGTACTACTGTGTTACTGTAGCCACAGCCATAACTAGTTAAATAGCACAAATTGTTGTCACAAAAATATGCACAAATGCTATTTATGGAGTTGAAAGTGGGACGTGGAATAGAAAAATAATCTTGCCAAAGGTCTGTATGAGAAACTGAGATTATAAACATATTGTCGAAATAATAAGACAGAAGGGATCAAGGAAAGCTGTTGCTAAGAATTTCTTAGCTTTCCTATCATCATTTTATAATCCAGGTTCCAGCAATACAGATTACTATCTTAAATCACTAGATTTTGCTATTATTCAGGATGCTTGCTTATATTTGCTTTTAAGAAAAAATAAAATCTTTTTTTCTGATTTTTCCCTCCATGGGGATTATAAAATATCATATGCTATTATATTGGGGATGGGTGGCTATTGAGTCCCTGTCGGGTGTGTTGTAATATATGTTGTCACTTTTGTCTGGATATACATGGGAGTTTGTTGTTATCATTGTTTTGAATCTTTTAAAATATTAGCTGCCTAGACAGCAGAGAGAGAGAGAGAGAGAGAGAGAGAGAGAGAGAGAGAGAGAGAGAGAGAGAGAGAGACTCTCTCTCTCTCTCGTCTGGCAGCATTTAAATCTTATAAATCAACCAAACCAACAAGAATTATTGGAATCTATTTTATTTTTATAAAAGCTTTTAGAATTTCTGCTTCATTGTCAGAATCAAGATGGGTTAATCTTGAGTTTGCTCCTCAACTCTCTCCGATATTCCAAGCTAAGACAATGCTTAAGAGAAGTTGACCAGATATTATTTGCAGTTCATGCTCACTACAGCTCTCTGATGCTGTTCCCCTCTTTGAGTAATATCAGTGACGTTGTTTTCCAGGGTCAACTGCGATATCTTTCCTCTTTTACTATTTTAATAAAACAGCCTTGATATAACAGCCTTGAAAAGCAGAGGCAGTTTGGGGAAACATTTCAAGTTAAGAACATCTGGTGATTTTCCCTTACCTGCCAACCATTTGTTTTGACTCCTATTCGACAAAGAGGAGGTATAGCAGGATGAAGAAAGCGCCATCTTAGCAAACACAGAGATTAATGAAATTATTTAATTATTGTTAAGATTTAGGAATTACGATCCCACCTATTCCCTTTCCATGAAATGTCTAAATAAGCCTTTGCAAGCCTGTTGGGTATCTTTGGCTGTCTTAAGTTTAACATTTCTTTAGCATTTTATGCAGCCAATCATATAGCATTTTTCCTTGTTAAATAATGGTTACTTTTATGTGATAATTAGTATATGTTACCACTGTGCATATTTTAAAAATAATTTAGAGGAGGAAGGAATATCCATGGGGGATGGTCATAAAAGAAAGCCAAAACCGTGGGATCAATAATACGTCACTTTTTTTTTTTATTGATTTTCAATAAACAAACATACACAAACAAAACCCAAAACATAAAAACATAAAACTTCTTTTTGGAAAACGGCTTCCCGAGTTACATCTTTTTATACAGACATAAATTTCAATTCATGCTCACTTTTTATCCCATTTCATATCATATTTACCATTCAACATTTTCTACATAGCTTCTCCCCTCTTTTTACTCTCTTAATTCTATTTTATTTATTTCATCTCAATTTAAATCATTATGTGTATATCTTTTGTTTGTTCCATTTCATTTTCTATTATTTTTTCTCATTAACACAAAATTTCTCCTTTAATCACTGAGTGAAGTATGATGCCTTTAATAGAAAGGGGATTTAAATTGTGAATTTTATAATATATGAAAAGTAAGACTAAGACGAAAGTACATTCTAAAGCTACCTACTATATTATAAAATAAAAAAGAATAATAAGTTTATAATATCATTAAAACAATAATCCATAGCAAATTAAGCTCTATTATTAAATCCAATTTTTTTAACATTATTTCAAATATAAATACAACAATACAATCTTATGTACTTTTGCAGTCTCTTTTCTAATCATATTTTTACTATCTCTGAATAAATCTTGTTTCTTTACATCTTGTTTTACATCTTCTTTAACTTCTTTGTAACTTCTCTTCTCTTTTCCCCTTCCTTTCTTCTCCAATCCTGCCTTTTTACCCCCTTGTCTCTTAATCTCCACCTACTTAATCTCCACCTTCTTCTGTATTCCTCTCCATTCTACATTTTCTATATAGCTTCTTTCATCTCAATTTAAATCATTATACATATATCTTTTGTCTGTTCTATTTCAATTTTCTATTATCTTCTCTCATTAACACAAGATTTCTCCTATAATCACTGATTGTAGTATGACACCTTTAAATCTTTCCCTAAATTTACTTTTCATTCTGATTCTGTTTAGTACCTTCTGATGCTACATACTATATTATAAAATAAGAAAGAATCATAAGTTTATGATATAATTTATGATATAAAGCAATAATCCATAGCAAATTAAGCTCTATTATTAAATCTAGTTTTCTAACATTATTTCAAATATAAATACAAAAATACAATCTTGTGTACTTTTGCAGAATCTCTTTTTTAATCATATTTTTACCCACTATCTCTGAATAAATCTTGTTTCTTTACATCTTGTTTTAAACCTTTGTAACTTCTCTTCCCTTTTTCCCTTCCTTTCTTCTCCAATCCTGCCTTTTTACCCCCTTGTCTCTTAATCTCCACCTTCTTAATCTCCACCTTCTTCTGTATTCCTCTCCATTCTACATTTTCTATATAGCTTTTCCCCTCTTTTCACTCTCTTAATTCTATTTTATTTATTTCATCTCAATTTAAATCATCATGCATATATCTTTTGTCTGTTCTATTTCAATTTTCTATTATCTTTTCTCATTAACACAAGATTTCTCCTATAATCACTGATTGAAATATGACGCCTTTAAATCTTTCCCCTAAATTTACTTTTCATTCTGATTCTGCTTAGTACATTCTGAAGCTATATACTATATTACAAAATAAGAAAGAATAATAAGTTTATGATATAATTAAAACAATAATCCATAGCAAATTAAGCTCTATTATTAAATCCAGTTTTCTAACATTTCAAATATAAATACAATACAATCTTGTGTACTTTTGCAGAATCTCTTTTTTGATGATATTTTTACCCACTATCTCTAAATAAATCTTGTTTCTTTACATCTTATTTTAAACCTTTGTAACTTCTCTTTCCTTTTTCCTTTCCTTTCTTCTCCAATCCTGTCTTTTTACCCCCTTGTAAATGTAAACATATTTATTTAATAGTTACTCATAAATATTATAATATTTGTAGCTCAGGGTTGAAATGAGGAGTTTTAGGTGTTCTATGAGCTTGGTTGTTTTCTTGCAGACATTACATTACTCAAACACCATCTGTGCTTGTAAAAAGTGGAATTTTCTCTCAGTCTCGTGGCTTGCCCTGGAGTGGCCTTAGAGGTTCCTGGGTTGGGCTGTTTACTATTGGCTTGTTTGGTAATTCCTTGACTGGGGTATTATTTACTTGATTGTTGGTGTGATTTAATATTGAAGTACATAGTCAGATATTGTATATTGTATATATCTTCTATAACAATCATTGGTTGTAAACTTTCCTTGATGCATTTTTGAAGCATATGGAGATGTTGTGTAATACTTGCACATCCTTGGGAAATGAATGTTCATAGTTTTTAACAATACAAGTATAATACATGCCTACTGAGTCCCATAACAGAATACATTGTTATTTGGAGTGGGGATGTGGAAGGGGGAGAGCACTGAATGTGTGAAAATAAATTGCATTTCAGTTTGCATATCAGTTTGATAAGAGCAGATTTGGGAAGTTTGTGTTAAAATGTGAAATGAACAAATGTGGATTTCATTCACTTTTTTTTTACTTTTTACACTCAACTTTGATAAGGTCAAATCATATGAAAATCTTAAATAAAACATTTGTTTACATTGATATCATTATTAGCATAACTAATTTGACCAGCTTTTCTATAGTAAATCCACAGGGCTGACATCCAGTATATACTACTTTGAACATAACTCCACCAGTTTTCCTCTAATCTACCCATTTAAAAGAAAAATGGACTTGGTGTCTGTTGATTTTGTGGACAGACCATTTTCTATTTCCGTTTACTTTCCAATTATTATTTAGCAGGTACTGACAATATGGTTGGACTGATGCCAGCAATATCTTAAACATAGACAACCACCTCTGGCACTGAAAAATACCTCTGAATTCTATATTTGGATTTATAGAACACCCCCCATAACAGCATTTAATGAAAAGGAGAGATGTTTTCTTTATAGCTCACTGAAGGAAGCTAACTTATCTTACCAATGGTCTCCTCTTCTTAAAACTGTGACCAGTGCCAGCTACATTCACCAACTAAATTGATTCTCTAAGGAAATAAAGAGCCACAGATTAGCTAGTGGCTTGGTTTCTATAATTCTATAAAGCCCCTATCTTCTTCCAATAAAAAGAAGCTAGTCAGTTAATAGCTGCATATTCTCAGAATGGTAGGAAATGACAGAAACAGGTTTATTGACTCAGCCAATAAATCAAGGCTTCTGCCCCAAACTCAGGCAAAAAAGGCCCATAGAATAGTTGGTAGAGCAACTGTAAAATGCTTTACTTTTCAGTGCTTTTTTTGTCCAGTTCTTTGGTTTTCTGGTTGGTTTTTCATTTGTTTGTGTGCTAATTATTGATTGCTAGCTTTTGTATGTAATTAGAACTCTTATATTACTTTTTTTTATTCTGCAACAATTCACTTGGTCCCCTTTATTAAAATTAAAACCCATTATTCATTGTAACTCTGGTGTTAGATTTGTGCTAGCGCCACACATTGTAAAACTGCCTGAGGCTGCTCATTTTGTTTAAAGGAAAAACTTGATGCATTTTTGTAAAAGCTTAGTGCCAGAGAACAGACTTCTCCTGAAAGTTGATTACTCCAAAATGTAAGGTAAGTAAATGAGTATCTCTCAAGTCAAATACAAGTGGAAATAGGAGAACCCATAGAAGGCCAATAGATAAAAGTGACTTGCAGCATCTTTCAGCATTTTCCTGAGAAGAAAAAAAACCACATATTTTGCATTTTAGGTAAGGAATTGGAAAAGTTACTCCAGCAAAGAAAATGTTATATAAATCCTTCTAATGGTCTTCATTTTTCTTCTTGTAAATGGAAATATAAATTTGTGTGCATTATCTCTTAGTGGGATTAGTCTCAAAAAATGAAGGTCAAAGAACCAAATTAGCTTTTGCTACTTTTTATACTATTTGACAGGAGATGACACAAATATAGTGACATATCTGTCCCTTCCCCTCCTCCAAAAATTAGACACCAAGAACAAGAAGAAATAATATCAAATACAACTACAGCAGAACTGAAGTTAAAAAGAAAAAAAAAAGACACCACTATTTGTCATACACTCTACAAAAATCACAATTAAAATTAGCCCAGTTTTGGGACTCTTACCTAATTGAGGAAACACAAATTCATGAATTGTACTCATGTAGTTTAGTTAGCATTGTTTTGAAAAGGCAGGTTTCCCATTATTATATATATATTATATTATTTCCCATAATTACAGAAAATATTTTTACTACTGGTTCTGTGGGTGTGGCTAGGTGGGCATGGCTATATGACTAAGTAGGTGTGGCTTCTTCTTTTTTTGCAGCACCCCATGCTCTATTTTTTTTGTCTCCTGGGCTTCAGGAAAGCCTCCTGGGAAGCCATTTTTGCATACCCCACACACCCCTTTTTGCCTCCTGATGGGGATCCTGGCACAGCTCATCATTGAAACAGCTGACTGTTGAGAGGAAAAAAAATACCATAAGGAGTGACTGGGTGGGGTGGGATGGGGCGGGTGATGGAGAATGCAATCAGCAATGTCATGCATGCACGGCATCACAATAAGGTCTGACTGGATGGGGAGAGGACAGGTCAGCCAGGGGCATGATTTGCTGGTTCTCTGAACTGTGCAGAATCAGAACAACCGGTTCTACTGAACCAGTATGAATCCCACTCCTGCATTATTATGTGTGCATGTGAATGTGTGCATATGTATATGTGTATATCATCATCATCATCATTTTAGCCATTGTCTATCATTGCAGGAAGAAACCCTCTTCCCATGTTTCCAACCATTATGGTCCTGAACTTTCTTTTGCCAGTTGATCCAGCTTATTTTAGTAGATGCTTTTCTAGATGCTTTTATGAAGTGGAATCCTTTCTATGACTTCATTGGTCCATCTACCATCAATTATTCTTGTTTTGAAACCATTTGCATTTCAATTATTTTACTCTCTTTATGATATCATATACTTTTGTTTCTTCTCTAAACCAAGTGCAGGTCTCTCTCTCTCCCTCCCTCCCCCCTCCCTCTTTGTCCCTCCCTCCCTATCTATTTCTCTTTCTCATCTATCTATCTGTCTGTCATCTATCATCTATCTCTGCATGGATAAAACTGTCATTTGAATGACATTTGATGTTCATCTGAGGTTTATGTTTCCCAGCCAATCTGTTACCCTATTCTCACTTTCTACTCCATTCAGCAAAACATAAAGAGAGCCCTGCTTATTCAGATGGAATAGCATCATATGTCCCATGACAAGCACTCAAAATCTACCACTCATCTAGTATGTCCTCATGTTTACAAAACTGGCCCCAAATCAGATTCTTTGTTCTAAAGAGGCAAAGCATTGTAAGTTAAAGTTCAACACTATTCAGTATAAATGCCTGGTTAGCAAACCCCTTAGTTAAACTGGTGCTAGGAAACATATCAGCAATATCAAAAATTAAACAAATGCTAAATATTAGTAAAAAGCACAGTTCTCATCTAAATTTATCACTGTACTGTACTGTGTGCAGCATTTTTATCCCCAGGAATGTTTTTACATTATTGTGCAGGCCATTGACAAGAACATGTTCTCTTTTTCCCATTTGCCTCCATATTTTTCAATTTCTTCCTCTCCAATTTTGAAATGGAACTTTAGTTTTACTGAGCACAGTTAAATAGATTTATTCACCAATCATCCATTTTACTTATGCACAATTAAATGTCAATGTTATTATCTTCCCTGTTCTACAGGAATACCTAATGGAAAGGAACCGTCCAAGCCATCTAGTTCAACATGTTACTATATATGTAGGAATCTAGATGAAAGTTGCCCTTCTAGCCACTACTTGAACATAGTTTAGTGAAACAAGCCTTCTGGTTTTTTTTTTTATTATCAGACCCATTAATGTTCTGTTCATAGTATTGTTCTTTTTAAAATTGGAGTCTGAATCTTTTTATTTCAATCTTCCATGCTAGAATTACGGTTAACAGGTTACAACTTCCTTTCAGAGCCATTTGGCTATTTGAGGAATGTGATCAAATCATTCTTCTGTCTTCTCTGCTTAAAACTAAATATATATAGCAACTTCAGTTTCTCTTTACAGCTCATCATCCTTGTTGCCTAGAACTTGACATAAAACCCACACAGAACTACACTTGTGATATAGCAATTGCACTTTTTTGATTCAAGCTTAAAGTGAATTTTCTCATTTTGTAGTCACATCATACTTCTATTTTTGAGAGAAAGAAAGATTCTAAAAGCCCTGTCCCACTGCACTTACAGATGCAAAGAGGATGTAAAATGTTAAAAAAAGCTTGCCATCCGTTGGAAAAATTAACTATGCACCTGTTGTACTCATTGCATACGGTGTTTTCATTCTCTCTATTCCATGTGAATCCTCATTCCACTTGTGATTTCATCTGCACAAGAAGTTTTGACTGCACAAAACTCTTGTGAACGGATGAAACTTTCCACCATGTAGAGGAATGTAAATCCACGACATACAGCAAACAAACGTTCTAATGTCCGTTTATCCATCCGTAAACGTCCACACTGTACCTCTCTGGCATCCTCTGGGCCATCCTTGCAGCTCACATCCACTACAAGCTGAAAATGGAAAAGAGGGAGGAAACAAAAGGTACACAGAACACATTTACACATGCGTTAGTAGCATGGAAATAGAAAAGGATGCGTTTGCATCTGATAGACATCCGTGCGGACATTCTTTCTTCTTTTAGGCGTACTGATGCATTCCGCTTTCATCCACTATGCATCCGCTTGCAATTCTCCCCCAGAACCCCTTCGGAGGTATGCATCCACTTCCATCCGCTAGGCTTCCTATGAACATCCGTTTAAACATCCCGCGCTCATACTACCCATGTCCGTTCTTGTTCTCGTTCTTTCTAAATTCTATTTTATGCAAATTTTTCAGCCACTTTTTGGAGCAGATGAACAATGGATGGAGGCCACCCCCGAAATTTTGCTCGTCCGCTATGTTCTTTATGCAAACGTTTTGCGTCCGTGCGGCCCAGTGGGACCGGGCCTTTTAACTAATCCTCCACTTCTTCTGGTCCACATTAGGCTTTGGAAATAGCTTGTCCAATATGAAATTCCTTTCTTTTGAGCTTTTTCCAATCTTTGTTTTATCCATTTTTTGTGCTCACAAATTCTCTTTTACAAGGAGTCAACGCTTATTCCTGTCTGATCTGCAACCAGCAGTCCTCTAAAGGCAGTCCCACTGCACTTATGGATGCAAGAGTATGTAAAATGTAAAGAAAAGCTTGCCATCTGTTGGAAAACACTATGCCATCCACTGTGTACTCACTGCATACGTGTTTCATACGCTCTAAATCCATCGAGCATCCGTCCACTGTGATTTTATCCATGCAAGAAGTTTTGAGCTGCACAACATTTGTGAACGGATGAACTTTCTGCCCATGTACGATGTACATCCGCGACATATATGGGCAACAAACAACGTTCTATGTCGTTATCATCCATTAAACGTCCGGTTGTATCCTCTCTGCATCCTCTGGCCATCCCTCAACTCACATCCGCTGCAGCTGAAAAACAGAAAGAGGGAGGAACGAAAGGGACATGGAACGTCTACACAGTGTTAGTAGCACGGAAATAGAAAGGATGTAAGTGTATGCATCTCATATATAAAGTATTAAAAATGGACAAAACATTTGTATCTGGGATGTATCTCGTATATTTAGGAAGTCTGCAGTATGTCTAGAGTATGTAGAAGGACACCGAGTGGACAACCAATATTTTCGATAAAAGGGAGAGAAAATTATCTGGATCACTGGGATGGTGGACCGATACAGTCCCACGACGGTTCCACTGGAGGCTTATGCTATCCCACAACTAATCCTTATCTATCCCACAAGCATGCAAAGGCTTAAACCATTTTTTCAAAGTTTTCAACAACACTTTATTAAGTAAACAAATGACGCAAAGTAAACTAAGTGTCTTAAGCAAATATAACGCTTTATTCACTTCTTAGGTAAACTTTATGACTTTATTAAATAAGCAAAAATGAACCAAGTAAACTGTATTAAGTGTCTTAAGCAAAGAATAAACCTTTATTAAACAAGTAAACAACTCAGTCTCTGAGACTATTCTGAGTCACTCTGAGTCATGATCATGGGTCTCAGCTGTGAAGTGTGCAGTGACCGTGGATGTGGCTGTGGCTTGAGTGCTGGTCTGAGATGCCATTGGGGTGCTTGGCCCTGAGAGTACAA
This sequence comes from Laticauda laticaudata, assembly GCA_004320025.1. Taxonomy (NCBI): domain Eukaryota; kingdom Metazoa; phylum Chordata; class Lepidosauria; order Squamata; family Elapidae; genus Laticauda; species Laticauda laticaudata. The sequence continues at coordinate 69,037 of BHFT01002898.1, forward strand.
CAGGTGGTGGTGTGTTCAGGAAGCTATCAGAGAGCTGACTCAGTCCCATGAGTTTGAGAGGCCCTTCATCAAGGACTTGAGATGTCAGGCCAATACTGATGACAGATTGTCCATGGTGGGCTTGGCTGTGGGGTGGAGGAAGGGTTGGGAGGAGTGTAGTGGGACTGTCTGGTCTGCAGCTGGTGAGGACTGGCGTCTGTGGCATCCAATGAACCTGGGACTGGACTGGGAAGTTCGCTTTTGCTGTGGAAGTCCTGGTAGTCATAGCCTTGGTAGGTGGAGGGGCTGTTGAAAGCCATGGAAGGGCTGTGACCTGGGGTGGAGGAGCATACATGGACTGGATAGGAGCAGCTACAGCTGGGCTTGAGGGTTGTTGCAGAAGTGCTTGCGATTTTCTGCTTCATCACCTGGTACTCAGCCTCGGGCAGGTCCCTCAGGGCCTGGCTGACATACTTGATGAAGGTCTGTCCGGCCCGAGGATGCTCTGTCCAAGTGGACACAGCTGAGAGAGAAGTTCTGTGCTGGTTTTCATTGTGTCCCCTGATCTCCAATAGCACACTGTGGTCCTGGCCTTCTGCCTCTCTGCCTGAGTCCTCTGGAGCTGGGGTGGGGGTGGGGGCGGGTTGGCCTCTGGTGGCTGCTGCTTCTTCCTCCATTTGTGACAGCAGGGCGTCATCCTCCACGGGTCCTCCAAGTCCGCCAGCAATGGGGAGTGCAGCTGTCGAGGGGGTCTCTGCTGTGGGGCCTCTGAAGACACTTGCCTGAACAGGGTAGCTGGCTCCTACGCTGGAAGAGGACTGGCTGTCTGTGGCTTGTCTGAGGCTGAGAGTCTCAGAGGGGCTGCTCCCAGTGGGTGGATCCACCTTCCAGAAACTGTACTTGGCCATGACGTACATCTCCCAGTCAGTGAGCTTGAGGGCAGCTGCCTGGATTTCTTTGAGGTATAGCTTGCCATACTCAAGGAATGCATGTGCTTCCACCATCCTAGGAGTACTTCTGCATTGTACCCCAGGCTCTCTGCCTGGTCTCTCCAAGCTGCCTGCTTCTTCTTGGTGTCCTGATACAGTCTGTGGCCCTTTCTCCCAGAGGTACTCGCTCTCCCTCAGCCATTCCAGCACCTCCTCCTCATGCTCCTCGGAAATGGTGTACTGTTTCCTCTCTTCCTTCTCCTTCTCTTGCCTCTTCCTCCCTCTGGCAGGGCCTTCAGCAGGGCCTTCAGGGGCTTCAGCATCAGGGCCTTCTGGAGATTATTGAGGGCCTTCAGGGGCTTGAGCAACAGGGCCTTCAGCAGCAGGGCTTTGAGGGGCTTGAGGGCCTTGGGGCTGGTCCACCACAGCAGCAGGCAGCAGCAGCAGCAGCAGCAGCTCAGAGTCAGTGCCAGGGGTGGGATGCTGGTTCTGCCCTTTCTTCACCTTGCCAGGGCTTGAACGAGGCACGGACTTCCTCTTCTTGCCTGACTGACGAACCATGGTGTTCCTGCAAGATGTATATGCAAGCACGGTCTTTCCCCTGTATGCTGACTGCGTGCATGCTGCATCCTTTTATATACACGGAGCTGATGCACAGTGAATGCTTTGCATCCGATATATATCCGCGGCGGCATCCCTTGTTTTCCTATAGGTTATGTGATGCATCTGCTTCTTCCGCTAATGCTCCACTTTGAAATTCTCCCCCGGAACCCCTTCGGAAGGTGTCATCTGCTTCCATCCGCTTTCAATCTGCTTGGCTTCTGATGAACATCAGTTAACATCCTGCGACAAACTACCCACGTCTGTTCTTTTCCATTCTGTTTATGCAAATTTTCACCAATTTTTGGAAGGCGGATGAAAATGGATGGAGCCACCCCAAAAATTTTGCTCATCCACTGCAGCCAGTGGGACCGGGCCTTAACCTGCTACTTTTCCCTTACTTTTTTTTTTTTTGCCTTCTTAACTGCCTCCATCTGAAAGAGAATATTAATCATACCAACAGGTGATGTTTCCTTTGGATTTGCTGTCACATTAACACTACAATCCTTACATGAAAGACTTGCTGCTTTCATTAGAATATATTATGTGAGATTGTGTATGTCCTTGGCCAAAGCAGTCAAACAAAAATATAAAAAGCTGCTTAAATATTACAGTATTTTAGAATGTTACTATTCACTTATGGATAAAACCTATGACATAAAACCTATATCAAGGTTTTATGTCAAAAAAGCAGCAGCAATGGCTCTCTGATTTCTTCATTGTCTCATTTGTTCAACTAGGCATGATCTAAATTATCTGAAGCTGTAAACTTAATTTTATCAAGAAGTATTCCATAAAGACTAAGTAACATACTGTAAGACTGAGAGATGCCTTCATCTCCATGCCACCTTTCATGCCTTCATCTCAAGAAAGAGGTTTGTTTTCTTATGGGTGATTCTTGTGTTGTTTCAGTCAAGCTGAAACTGACGCCAAGTTTGTCTCAACTTGTCACTTTGAAGAAAATGTTTTTCTTCTTTGCTTTTAATTTGGGGACTTATGAATCCAAATGCCTGCTGTCTGTTTTTGCAGAATATAGATACAACTACCAACTCCAGCCCCATGCTTTGATGTGTTCAGACAAACTAAGTCAGGATTTATCTTCACAAAGATCCATACGTATGCACTGAGCTCACTTATTTATGGTAAATACAGAAATAAAACCTTGACTTTCAGTTCAACACATCTGAGAATGCATTGTCTAACACAGCACAAATTTGCATCTATTACTTGGATGGTGTTGTTGTGCAAAGAGCAACCATAGGATATATCTTTTATTAAAGGGAAAAGGTAGCATCTGTAATATAGTTTCTAACATGAGATAATGAGCCTACTACAATTACATTCATAATGTTATTCAACATCCAACTCTATCCAAACTCCAAATAAAAATGGAAAGCCAGAGGCAGTGGATGACTTGTACTGTGCCATTTCAGAGGTTCAACAGAATGAATATAACAGCATCACTCTTTCAGTTGTATGAAATTTCCTGTATAGCTCAAATATTATCAGAAAGAAGATTTGTTTGTATATGACAGGACAACTGATTAAAAATATCCTCCCCCCAATGTTAGTTCTGGTCAGTAATAATATTTAATGATTGCAGAATTGTCCTAAAGTGGAAATAACATATCTATCATGTCAAGATAAATTAATTGTAATCACCCTTTTAAAATATATTCATACAGCTATCTAACTACCAGTATACTAGCTAGGCAGAGTAAAAAAAAATTAGGAAAGGAACACAATCACAAACCACAAAAAAAGAGCCCAATTATCATGTTTGGAAATGCTGAACTGATGAAATGATGCTATTTGTTTCATGGTTAGAATAAATACTGTGTTTTGTTCCAACCTTAGAACAAAACTCTTGAAATGCCAATCTATTGTTTCACATTTTGATCATCCAGAATAGCTGTTTCTAGATCCAAATATTTCACAGTCCAAGGGTTCTGCAAATCATGAGTTTTAACATAATACAGTATTCTCTGGGAAATTATCTGAAAACCACTTCCAATGCCAACAGTTGGCTTCCCATGATCTGGGAGCTGCCCAACCAAGGTTCCCAATGAAACCTGAGGGCCATCTGAAAATCTTTTCAAAATTTCCCATAAAAGGACAAAATTAAATTATATTCAATCAACTTTATCATTTGAGCTAACTGTGCCCAGTTCTTTCCACACATAAAGAATTCTATTATTCTGTTCTATTCTATTCTATTCTATTCTATTCTATTCTGTTTAAAAGAAGTGCATTCTGATGTGACCAGAATGATCATTAAATTTTCCTGAATGGTATTCTGTTACTTTGCTTTGAAAATTAAATATGAAAATATCAGTTTATTAAACACCAAGTTCATCTGATTGCAGAAACATTGCTATGGCACAACTTTGTGAATAAAACTGGTCTGAATTTTCTGGAAAATTTAATATGCTGGAATAATGGATACCTGATTTTTTAAAAAAATCATTCTTTAAGTTAGAAGATTTTAGGTGCATTGAACCAAATATTATTGCATTATAATGTACAGTTTGGGATAACTTGAGGATACAAATAAACCCTCAAGTTATCCAGATAAGCACAATGAGAATTTTAGTGGTATATAGGAGACTTCCAGTGGCAAGATCTGGGCAAATAGATGTGCTGAAGCTCGCCCTGGGTTTCACACTCTCTCCTCTTGCTATTGGAGTGACCCTTAGGGGTGCACGTATCTTGTAGAGAAGTGTGCCAGTGTGGGGAGACTCAAGTCGCAGTGTGAAAAAGGTGATTCTCATTGTGATGTAGAGAAACCCTGTGGAGACCGACAACAAGAGACTGTCAGTAATGGCGGTCCTAAATCCTTGATTGTTGCATACAAGAGGAAGCATGTGAGTGACAGAATGTGGTGAACGAAGAGTGTGAGTGAAAGAATTTGTGATCCTGATTGAGGGTTGAATATTGGAGAATCTTAGTAAAAGTGAACCCCGAAAACAGCGGCCAAAGCAGATACGAGTGGTGGCGAAAGCGAAAGTGCTCATGAGATCGAAGAGGGTAAGGACGCGAGCGATCAGACAGAGAAGATAAGAGAATTGGAGGGATCCAAGAGACTAATAATAATTGGGGGAGAGAAAAAAAAAGAAGAAAGAAAGAACAACAATTTAAGGGAACTCTGAAGGATTTGAATAGTGGACTTTGGGGAAAATTGGAAGGATGAACTTGAGATGGGGGGAGACTTGATGTAAGGAATTAAATTACAACTTTAAATATTCCACAAACGAAACTGAATAATTTACTGGTCTCCTTTTGGATTACTGGACTGGGGCTGTAGTAAGTGAAGAAGATTTATTAAAGAAAGAGATTATTTGAATCTAAAAATTGACTTGTAAAGGAGAAATGGCTACAGCAGAAAGTGTGGTGAGATAGTGAAATCAGAGACATCACTCAGCAACTCTGTGCTTCTGGTGCACTCAGTGAAGGAATCTCGAAGAACTGAACAATTATATTAAGACACTTTAAGCTATTAAATTTGCGGATTGTAATAATTATTTCTTGACATCAACTCAACTGATTTTTGAATGTGGTAAACGTAATTTATATATGATTTAATTGATACATTAGTAAATATTGAAGTTTATATTTGGTTATTTATAACACACACACACAAAGGGAGGTGATAATGAATTAATTATTTAGGTATAGATATTTGATTATAGGCATTGAATTAAATAATTAATTGTGATGAATTGTGATTACTATAGATTAACTAATTAATTCTTGTATAGTAAGGTTGATAAATCTTTATTTAGATTTGTAAGTATTTGAAATATTATTTCATAACACTATTTTGAGATTCTGTAGCACTTATAGATATTCAGGTTAATAGTACTTAAATTTAAATAGAGGAATTTGATATATTATTAAGATCTACAAATCCAGACATTTGATTTAGAAAAGTGTTCTGGAGAATATATATATTGATAAGAGAGGTTAATCCTGTAAAAAATCATATTAATAGTGTAGTGGCCATTTTATAGTGATACTTCTCAATAGTGAATGTTAATTTGGACAACATATTTAACATAATACAAAAACAAAAACAAAATTTTTACAAGAAATGACCTCTGTCACTAACACAATGCTTAAAACTGGAAATAAGACTTCTTCAATACAAACATCTCAATGCCATCAACCTCAGTGATGGCACAAAAGACAATTGAAGAAATTCTACCTGGAGAAAACAACCTTGCATCACGAATGCCAATATTCAATTGACCCTTCTTACTTTACAAGAGTCCATGCTGAAGCTTCAGGAAATAATGGTGAAAAAATCATACTGAAACAAGAGCTGACACAAATGAACTAAAAAAAGAGATGGAAAAATTAAAGGCATAAATGAAATTAGACATCCTAAAGTTGAATCAAAAAATTGAAACAATACAGCAAGCACTAGAAAGGAATGAATTAACAATAAAGGAGGTTGAGAAAAGAATGGAACAAACAGAAAAGAAGCTGGAAATGGTTGGTGAGCAATTAAGAAATGTGAGTAAAGAAATGGACGACTCCTTGGTATATTTGGAAATGACAAAGGTGCCAGCATATCTGAGATTCCAAAATATAATGGAATCTAAAGAAGAGGACTTAGAACAAGTGATGGCAGGAATATTCGCAGACCTAATGGAAAAAGATAAGGACAATATCCTGAAAGAGTTAGACGAAGTATACAGAGTGGGCACAAATTACACAAGATGACATAAACATCCAAAAGAGGTCCATGTGAGATTTTCCAGAAGGAAAGTTTGAGATATTATATACAAAATTTCTCGAGAAGAAACAATTACATACAAAGGCAAAGAAATCTTGGTACTTAAACAAATCCCAAGAATGAGAGAGCATACATTCTTGGCAAACCAATTAAACCGAAAAGGTTTCATATTCAGATGGCTAATCCCAGAGGGAATGCTATTCACTTGGGAAGAAAGAAAAATTAAAGTGGACTCCATGGAAAAAGTCCAAGAATTCTATGAACGACTGATAGGCCATGAAGAATCGAGTAGTAGAGACGAATTAGAAATGAATTCACAAGACGACCAAGACTATCAAAAAAATAGAGATGGGAATTATAAGAATTTGAAAAACAAACAACATCAAGAGAGAATTTTGGTACTATATAGATGAAAGACCAGTACTTCGAATTGGGTCTGGAAACATATTGACATATAATGCAGTGATTTTAATATAGGTGTTTTTCTATTTGTGGGACTGTCCAATCATAATCTTGGTGTTTCATTTAGTACCATCTACAGTTTCTGGGTTGTCTCCCTTTAGAGCATTTTGTGGTATTCCCATCAAGTAATGCTGAAGAATTCAGATTTATTTTTACAAGGTTACATACAAAAAAATATTTGCAATATTATTTTTTTAATTCCTTGTTAGATTATGAATATAATTGGAAGCTTAAAGATTATTTTTGCTTATATTACTGAACTACTAAACTCAGTATATGACTCTTGCTCATTTATATTTGTGTATAAGTATGACTCTTACTCATTTATATTGGTGAAACTAATGTTACAAAGTGAGTTCTACCATTAATTCAAAGGTTACATTTTCCCATAGTGCTTAAATTATCTGATCAAACACTGACTCTTCTATTAAAATGAATAGTATCAAAAGCTCTCATTAATATAAAATTTTAATGTGTTCATTTTATAGGAGTCTGTTTTTTTATTGCTAAGGTCTAATGGATCACTGCTAAGGAAACATTTTGTAATGAACATAAAGTCCTGAGTTACAGAGACATTAAAAGCAAATTCTAATTCTAAATATATTCAAAATTAAAACCAGTTATACTAATTACATGTTACCACGGGGGGAAAAAAGGAATGCATCTATCTTTTACATATCTGGAACTCATAGGGTTGGTAACTCTTCTACATAGGAACTGTTTTACATATGAGATTTGGACCTTCAGAAATTTAGACTAAGATGTTGTATTTACACTTACTGAAAACCATAATATCTAAAAGTTTATATATAGTTTCGGTTGATAGCTCAAAGTTGTCTGTTAAAGTAAATTTGATAAAAAGGCATTTTCTGTTGGAAAACAGATTGCAAAAAGTGATTATATAAATTAGAAGCATGTCTGAAAATATTTATAATAGCTTTGCAAACTTTTTATGATAATTTATAAACAATGGGATCAAACAGAAGCCATAGTTTGGTAAAATAAATTAAATAGAAGAAAATAAAGTTGACAGCTTGTCAATTTTCATGAGGAATTATTTTGTGTAGTACTGAAAATATCTATGTGGTTATTTTCAGACTGTGAGATTTATAGTTTACTATAATGAATGAAAAAGCCAACAGAAAATTTAGAAAAAACAATTATTCACATGTCTATTTTGTAAACTTTCTGCTTATACTATGAATATGAGGCCTGTTCAATATTGTGACTGTGTAATATGGTTGATAATTGAGCAGAAGTCTTCTCATCTATATTGTACATAGTTAAAATAATTGCTGCTTGACTGCTTCCCTTCTTGTCACAGAAAAGTAGCTGTTTTGTCCTTGGCCAGAAGATACACAAACAATTTAAGTGTTACCAGACTTTTACTGTCCAGTCTTCACTCATCAAGATGGCATTCGCAAATACACATATACCCATTACAATGTATCCACTACTGTATATTCTTGTCTATTCCACTGTTTCCACTGTGCAACATTTATTTTCCAAATCATGCTAAATAGAGAATTGAATTAGAGCTATTGTGAAATAAAGATGTGGCAACCATATCATCTCAATTGAAGACTATTTTTGTAGACATTGGATTGCATCCAATCATATCTATCTACCAATGTTGATCAGTATTATATGTGGAAAAACATGTATATATACCATATATTTACCTATTACACCTAAGAAGATACAGAACCAAAGAGACTCCATTTTTGTTCTTATTCTGACCTTCTGGAAAGATATCTGAACATTTATATAAGAATGTCATGTTTGTGTAACTTGTTATTGCAAAGTTAAAAATTTTGTGTCCTTGGCTTAAGATTTCATGCTAGGTCACCTTTTCACTGTTAATGAAGTGAAAAGCAGGAAATCTGTTGAAGATGATGATGAGAGCTTGGGGATTTCCATGGAGGAGTCCGGGAGGAGTTATGGAAAAACACCCAGGTCTATCCATTTCTTTCTGATGAAAGTCCCTGTAATTCCTATGTGTGAAAAACAAGAAGTATGTAATCTTTTAAAAGTGATATCCGATAAAAGACTGTAACCATTTTAAGGGAGTGTCTCCTTCTCCTAATCTGCCATTAGGATTTGGGGTCCTATTTGCAAATATCTTAAATAAAGCCTTCTACGGATCCTGGTTGTCACAGTCTATTATTTTTATTCAAATCTTGCAATCAGATAGAATTTTTCCTCTTTGTAGTCTTTTTACACCTTCCCAGTCTACTACAAAGGACTGGGATATCCCCCAGAATCATCTTAATAGTTGTGGAAAGCAATAAGTGCACAAATTGGAATAAATTCACATGTGTTGCATATCAATTATGATGTGAAAGACTATAAGGAAAAGTTCAGAATATCATACTAGAATAAAAATAAGTTCCAGCATTAATGTAAACTTTCATAACGTAGTGGCTGGCTGAATCACTTCAGCAAATGTTTTGCATAGGTATAGTATTGAATGTTAATACCAAATTTATTATACTAAGGACCCTTAAATATGAAATATACATTACATATGGTCAACAAATTTGGAGATCAGAAATATATATAACCATGACTTTCCACCCTTAAGATTATAGACTGAATGTCTGTAAACATCCATGGTGGCCTAATTTATCTGAGAATCTATTCTCTAGTGCTACCTATCTCTAGTTCTACCTGTCTTTGGTTGTTTTCTGGCAGACAGGTAATACCATTGGTGCTTGAAGGGAATGGGGTTTTCTCTGTTTTTATATACAAATGGCTTATCCTCTCAGGGTTGATGGTAGCATCCTTATGGTTCCTCGATTAGACTGTTGTTTACTGTTTACTGATTGTTTGTCTGAGGTGGTAGTTGCTTGATGGGGATATTGTAATATTGTATCAACACTGAGGAACAAATATTCTCTTCTACTGGTATCCTATTCTGTAAAATTGATAATCTTCCACTGAGTGGACTCCTTGTGATTCTTAGTTCCTAAACTAGAATCAAGATCATGTGAAGTGTTAATACCACTTATAATGCCTTGGTAATGCCACACTTGGAATACTGCATTCAGATTCGGTTGCTGCAATGTAAAAAAGATGTTGATACTCCAGAAAGAGTGCAGAGAAGAGCAACAAAGTTTATTAGGGGACTGGAGGCTAAAACATGAAGAAAGGTTGCAGGAACTGAGTATGTCTAGTCTAATGAAAAGAAGGACTAGGGGAGACATGATGGCAGTGTTCCAATATCTCAGGGGCTGCCACAAAGAAGAGGGAGTCAAGCTATTCTCCAAAGCACCTGAGGGAAGGACAAGAAGCAATAGGTGGAAACTAATCAAGTAGAGAAGCAACTTAGAACTAAGGAGAAATTTCCTGATAATTAGAACAATTAATCAGTGGAACAACTTGCCTCCAGAAGTTGTGACTGCTCCAACACTGGAAGTTTTTAAAAAGTTGTTCGACAACCATTTGTCTGAAGTAGTGTAGGGTTTCCTGCCTGACCAGGGGTTTGGACTAGAAGACCTCCAAGTCCCTTCCAACGATGTTATTCTATTCTGTTCTGTTCTGTTCTATTTTATTCTTTGTAATGTAATTGATAAGATTGCAAAAAAAACAAAAAACAAATAAACACAGAGCAGCCAAGTGGTTATTACTATTTAAGTAAAGGAAAGTTTTTAACTAGACAAGATAGATTGTCAAGGAAAAGGAGAAAAATAAGAAAGCTTTTATTGGGAAATATTGCAGGTGAAATAGTTATAAATATTTGGTCTGGAAAAAGAAAATAAGGGGCAGCTTCATTACCCAGGTTACAATCAACTTGAACTGATATGTTGGCAGATAATCCTTGTGAAATGTGCCTCTATTTTGAAGATTTTATGCCAGTTTTTGCTTGCTCCCAAAATATCACAAAAGGTGAAAAGAATTTATCAGATACTAGAAAACAGATAAATGGTTCTTTTCTATGGAACAAATAAGTCCTTTTGATTCTCCCTTTCTCTTCTAAAATGAGCATTTTCTGTAAGGGTTATCTTTTTTTTTTTTGCTTTTTTAAAAAAAAAACATTNTTTTTTTTTTTGCTTTTTTAAAAAAATAACATTTGTGCAAGTAATAAGAACATCAACAACCTTCAAACAATAATTCTGAAGAAGCGGGTTATCTTTTGACATCAGATGTACAGGAGACATTTGCCGATAGCTAAAAACACAATATCAATTTAAAAGTCTGGGATGCTCTCACAAATGCTATCCACGATCTCCATCAATCTACAACATGTCTATTTCAATTATGTCTTATCTTTGACCTGATCACAAAATATTTCACATTAAGCCAAAGATGATGAAAGTCTGAAGAAAAAGTTCCAATTAGAGCCATACTTCTTATCAAACTATGTATGCCACATTAGAACTGAAAGATAGCAACTGACAGGGAAGGCCTTGGCTGGTCAAAATTCAGTGGCCGAGCACACATTTTGAATTACTAAGTCTCTGTTCCAATCCCTGTTATTTCCAGTGAAGGAGGATGGAGTGGGTTTTTTCCATTACAAATGGAGATTTACTGGGTAAATTTTTATAACAGTTGTTTTCAGTCCTTGACTTGAAAAGTTAAAAATAGGAAATTAGTGTAACATTCTACAAACTTTTCATTTACTACATCTCCATAATGTTATAAAGCAACAAGAAATACAGAGGAAAATAAGAGGAAGCAGCCCAATTCTTTCCATACAAGAAAACATGTCATGTGGTAGCAGTTAATTGTTATATATTTTGTGCAATACAATTTGCCTTAAAAGTAAAAAAAAAAATTGCTGGAAAATATCTCTGCCTGAATCTGAAGATAATTGTTTCTTGTCAAAATAGATTTTACCCATAGAATCACATATTGTTGAATTTTACATTTTTATGTTTACATTTCTATCTATCTTTCCACTATGTCAAATTTATACAGATAATGCATAGACAACTCAACTGCCAATGTTTTTACATTTCTTAAGGCAAAGTGTGGTACATTTTAGGCTTCTTTTTACAATAATAATATTTTTTTAAAAAAACTGATTCCTCCTTTCCACTCCAGCATTCAAGTGGCTATCAAGAGGTAACAAAAGTTGAGGCAAAAATAATTAGTGACTCATCATAAATCATAACCAACCTTTAACAAATTAAAAAAGACTCATTATGGTACATAATTAAAACCTTGGGCTGCACTATAAAATGCATAGGCTGGTGAAAATCTCTGCCCAAAATAATGGCTTTTATCAGTGCTGGAAGGAACAGTAAGAGAGAACCACTGCATTTAAAAAAAAAAA